>KZ302077.1:0-68544 GCA_002554575.1 Amanita thiersii Skay4041 | reverse complement strand
CAACAGGATAAATAAAGGTAAACAAAGGGATGTCGAAACGTCGAAAATAGGGGTAGGAGGCGCTTAGGGGTTGAACCTTGAGCGCTGAAGGTTTGGAGGGCGTAACAACAGTAAGTCTTTAGATCCCTTACTTTACTAGTAATAACCCTCTAATAATCCATATAAGGCTGCATGGCAATTCATGGCCCATGGCCTAATGCAGGAGGAAGGATGGCCAATACCTGATTATGTTGATGATTTGGAGTCATTCTACTATGTTCTCTATTGGGTTGCTCTGTGCCATACTGGACATAAACAAAGCCCATAAGATTTGCACCGGGAACTTCATACCATGTTTGATGATTATTATATTGATTACGATGAAATAGTTAAAGCCAATGCCAAGAAACGAGAGCACTTTCTCAGCTCCCAAGTCTTCAATGATATAGGGTTCAAGTATGAGAATCTCATAGCATTGCTAAATGGCATTGGCGCCGTGCCTCGTGAGCGGTTCCCTGATCCACATCACAACACTTCTCGAACAGTGGACCCTGAGATGGAGGCTGCTCGTACTACTGATCCTCCCACTAGTGCAGAACAAAGAATCTCTAAAAGGCGATTGGAAGGAAAAGATACGAAATGGTTTTTGGATATTCTCAATACCAGCTTGGAGCTACCAGAGTGGGAAGTGTATGGTGAATGTGTTGAGAATGAGTTGTATGCAGATGTCATCATCAAACCTGATGAAAGGGGAGTTGGAAACGGCCGCTCCTCATTCAAAGAAAATGCGCGTGGAAGGGTAGGATGAAGACAAAGTCAAGTGACACACCATGAATTTTTTATGCTTGTGTACCAACCTCGCATCTAGTATTTTGCTTCTGAGGTCATGGTTGGAATTGCTCACATCCTTCCTACATCCTACGGTTTTACTCTCCCCCTCTCTGTCTTTCCATTCATATAAACCTTATGTCCTTTTGTTGAGTTCCTCCATAGAATTCAGCCCTCGGTGTATGCATTCACGTCTGGCAAATCGGGAACGGAGGAGAAAAGCATACCTACTGCAGCGAGACAGGGTGTGTTCTCTTGTCTGTGACTCTAAACCACACATTGGACAAGGTACTCTCAGTCGTCGAAGAACGTGCTTCACGTACTCTCCTATAGGGGCATGGGTGGTGATTAATCAGACCACTGGCACAAGCGTCGATGATGGCTTTTTTTGTGCGACTGGCAGATAGATAAAATTTCTTGCCTCCAACTTTGACGGCCATGAAATGCGAGCTAGGGACCACCTGCTCCATCATCCCGAAGTGTGGTTGCCCTAGCTAGATCAAATGAATACGACGTGGTTCCAGGTGCTGAGACGCTGGGACGCTTTTTGGGCCCCTACTAGTTGGTCTACTACGGCTTCGTTGATCTTGATGCCCACGTGAGAGTGAAAAGAATCTATGCACTTCAGTCGCTAGTAGTTGTGGGTGGTTTCGGCACAAGGCCAATCCAGAGAGGCTTAGGGCATAGTGTTTGACTATCCGTCCCACTTTACCAAACCTGTTAACCCAATGAGCGGGGAAGGCTGCCTGGATCGGCCTTACTCAGTCTGTAGCCGGTTCCGCAGCCAGCCGAAACAGAGTGCGATGCCATAGAGGGATAATCCAGGGCCTGGGCCATTGGCCATTAGCCATCCAGAGCGGGGAACATAAACCCAGAGACATGTGAGATATACAACGTACCAGCCATATTCTACTCCCGCACCGGAGCAGTCAGCTGGCCATGAAGAGACGGACCCTGAGGTTGATGGCTCCCACTTGACTTGAGGTCAAAAATACAAAATAGTCGGTCGTCTAATTGAAATTAGGTGTGGGGCAGGTCGGCACCACTGTTAGTCAACAAGTGACGCACATAAGGATGTGTGATTTTGGGGAGAGATGTAAGGCACAGGAGCAGTAGTGTGGACAGGTGGGTGCCCTGGAAAGAGGCTGTGAAAAAAAAGCGGACAAAATATCGTATTTGAACGAGCATTGCACGATCCCATTTCTTGAACACGTCCGAGTCCGGGTCCAGACCTTGAAGTTTGAACGCTTAAGCCATGACTAGGTCGTGTAGAAAAATAAAAGAAGTGAATCAAATGATCAAGGAACGGAGCCCTTCTACTATAATTTACACAGTCAGATACACGCAAAAAAAAATCCAGACCTCTTTTTTACCCATCAGATAGACTATCACGGTCCTCATAGTCATCCTCAGGCCGAAAAGGGCAATGGCAATCATCACTGGCACCGTCATCGAATATATATCACACCGCCAGTTGGCTTTGGACACTTGTACTAGCAGACGTTAGGCTTGATTAACTAATTCATACAAAACTTACTCATAATCTCTATCAAACCAATTCGTGAAAAGCTGGGACAAGAATTTGGGATCTGGGGTGATATATATCACCGCATCATCACATCCTACTGTCTCCTCTTCTCGGACCGTGATTCAAGGGTCATTTACAACCTCCTTATCCTCGCTTAACTTGGTAGCATTCATTCTCGACACGTTCACCATGGACTTCCCACCCTTCCAAACCCAATGCAGCATCAAAAATCTTCAACATCCACTCCCCGTCTTTACTCTCCAGCCGGGCCTTACCAGTTTTGTGGGCCGCAAGGTACCCCTCGCTGTAGTAGGTAAGAATAAGCTCCGGCTTTGGCCACTTTTTGATGTCGAATTGACGTTCCGGCTCAAAGTACCGCACTAACAACACGCGACCAACGGCTTTGAGCAATGACAGTAGAGGAATGTTCTCGAAACGCGCCCATTCGAGACTTCATGAGGTCAAGTGTGCCCTCTTACAGGCAGTGCTTCGTGGTACTCCCTTGTGATCAAGAAAATAATCATCATATAATAAGTAAAGTTCTTCATTTAGGGATTGGCGAGTCAGCCCATGCTTGGTATAGCGCAGCGCAACCCAGTATAGAACGTAAAAGAAGGATTCCAGGTCGTCAACATAATCTGATACTGTTTCTTCCTCTCCTTCTCGCAATTCTTTGATTAGGCGGAAGGCCTTGAATCTCCAGGTACCCTTTTGAGAAGATTGACATTGTGTCATTGAACAAAGTGTTTTGGAGGGTGCTTACATAGTTACTGGGTTGAGTATCCAATTGTAAATCCAGGTCCTTGGATAAATCCCAGTCAATCAGTAGACCTCTTCCATTTTCGTCTATTAGAATGTTGTCCACACTGATATCGCCGTGAAGCACTTTCGCCAAATGATAGGCGTCCCTGTGGGCTGTATTAAAAAATTGTATACATCAGTCATTGTATGGTATTATTACAGAGTTTCCGTACCTTCCACAGCATCTCGTATTGCAGTCACATATTCTTTCACATCCCTAAACGACAAAAGACTGTAGCCGACAGTTTCAAATACAATGCGGTAATGGATGTAGATTTGAAATTCCTGTCTCTTCCTGGAGTCCATTTTGACCCAGGGTCTATTACTGACCTCATGTGTCTTTGTGCTATGGTCTAACATATCTGATGCAGCATCGATTTGAGGAATCCGATTAACACCGGGGTGATATAATTTCTGGTAAATTTCGTGCTCCGGCTTCAAAGACTTTGAGAGAATACGCCATGTGTCTTTCAGATAGCCCACTTTCTTGGTCTCCAGGCAAAATACAGAGAAACCACGTGTCGACCTTCCTATAGGAGACCCAATGACCATGTAAAGACCTCGGGCGATGATGTATGTTTTGCCTTTCGTTCCCAAAGATATTTTATAGAGAATAGCGTCATCCTCCACCTGGAGAGCACGTCTTGCTTCTTCCCCAATAGGGTCACCTTGAGAAAGCTCCTCGACGGTAGTGTCGTGACCACGACTGGTGTCATCAGTGAGAGTATACCTCCAATATAATTCGGCAATTGCGGAATTGGAAAAGGTCACTTTCTCGGACACAACTACACCTGCTCTATCCCAACGAAGGAATCGCGCATATGTTTGAAAGACGAGTACTTGAAAAACATGTAGGCGGAACTGGCTTGCTTGATGGGCGGTTGCATACAGAGTCATCCTCCCAAGGGTTCTTCCTTGCTCATCAGATGAGACATCTTTGAAGTCAGGTGAATCATCATCGAAAGGGTCATGATCATTGTCATCCTCAAAAACGTGCATCACCTCTGCCTTTCTTACATCACTCACGCCTCCAGCTGCTTTTGGAGATTTGTATAAGCAGACTTCGGGCCTAACCTCCTTCTTTTCATATGGGGCAGGATGTCTGGACGTATCAAGCATTTCATATCCATGGCAGAACTTGCTCATCAAATTGATCTGTTAAATTTGTAAGAACTAGATAACAAGTTGGGAGAGGAAAGGAGACCCTCACCCAGACTGAATATATGCAGCACCTATCATTGACGGTTGTCAGACACTTGTGTATTTCTTGCGTTTGGTCTATCAATGGCGCGGGTGGTTCAGAGGTAGTTGGTAGATAGTTCAGAAACTCATTTATGGGCCCACGATCCCAAACCAGATGTCGCAAATATGGTCACTACGGCCCTTGAGAACATTAGTTGTCGTTGACAAGTACATGGGATGGGATGGCATTTCTGTGGGCTGCTTGTCATTTTGGAATTGATTATGTAAATACTACGTCATCCAAACCTGCCCTCCATGGGATTATGTGCAATTGTTACGTACAAGACATTTTGCACAGCCACCTCAGGTTCGATCACGTGAGAATAATGCGTCATTATCGGTATTTAGTCGTTTGTCAAGTCATAACGCTTTCATGGTCAAGGGAAATCCAAAGTCATCCGCGTCCTCTGCAACAAGGAAAAAGCATGCGCGCAAGGCTGTACAAAGCCAGCCAGAGGATCCTGGCCCACTTCCGAAGGAGAAGAAGCCCAAGGGTAAGGAAAAAGGAAAGAAGAAGGAACCGCGCCAGAAGATGTACATCCCCCCCGTAAAGCCAGCTCCGGTATTGCCAGATCCATTGGATACTACTGGCCTTGCCCATACTTTGCCACCAGAGCTACTCGTTGTCCTTCGTAGCTTCGGTAAGAAGGCCGAGATCACCAAAATCCGAGCACTCGAAGAGTTACTTGGTTCGTGGGTCGAAAAAGGCAAGAATGAAGGGGATGAGATCCTGATTTATACTTTGGTGGAGATGCTGCTAGTATGGGTAAGCACGCAGAGTTATGATTGTATTGCGTCTCTTGTTGAGTTTACTTTAGCTCCATCATATTCCGTCTCTATTCCTCCATCCATCGAGGAGGGTCCGCGTCCTTACTGCCACTCTTCATGCCTCCTTGTTGCAGATATCTGCTGTACGTGAACAATTGTTCCACTTCTTACGCGAGATTGCATCCGAATCGCAAGTAGAAAACATTCTTGGATCTTGGTGTATGGCAGTCTACGACATAGACAGACTTGTCTCAATGACTGCCACAAAATCTTGGAAGGACGTCATAAGAATGGAGACAGAAAGTATAACACAAAATCAAAATCAACTATCGTTGAAGGGCGGACCGCTTAGTTCGCTTATTACTTTCGTCCAACGGGCAGCGCTTGACCCCCTGGCCGTCTATGCTCATTTTAATCCTGTTCAACCTGCTGCCCCACCCTTTTCCATTCCCAAGAAGTCCAGTGCCCGCTCTACCCCCGTACGGAGGGACTCGGATCAAGGTGCCCGTCCAAAATCTGACGAAGTGGAAGAAAGTGAACAGGATAAAAAGGCTAGGATAAGGTGCGGGGCTCTGGGTGCTATTCGTTGGGTCCTTGGTATATGCGCTGTCTTTTGTTGTGGTGACCTGACTAACGTTCTCGTATAGAAAATGGACCCGATGATTCCAAAAATCTAATCCCTTTCCTGTCCAACCCTGGCATCTGGAGTGCGCTTTCCCCGACTGAAGCATGTGCATTTGTAGAGCTGGAGAGCTTCGGCTATGCCCAGCCTCCTGTCCGTAGATCTGCTTGGGCATTGCTTCAGAGTCTTCTTCGTTTGTCTAAAGGTAAAGTTTGTGATACAGTTCCTGTTTGTCTCATTAATATCTTCTTAGAGCAGCTACGGCCCCTTATTTCAACTCTAAGCTCCGCTGTTTTGCGCTCGGCATGGATTGAAACAGATGCGAATGTTCAGTCCTCAATGTGGCAACCGCTACTGATGTTTTTGCAAGGTGTTTTACTTATTTTCTTGTTTTTTTTTTAATAAAAGTAGCTCATTCTATGATAGATTATCCCACTTGCTGGGAGTTGGAACGGAGGAAAAAATCAGGAGGCTTGGAATTTGAAGGCGAAGAAAGTGGAAGTGAAAGCGAGTCTGCTGATACTCCCCTGAGTGGAGGAGATGGTTCACCTGCTGCCTACAAGGAATTCCTGCTCTTCTTGGAATCCGGATGCGCTGGCTCTCCCTTACAAGGATATCCCACTATTCTGATAATATTATCTACAATACCAAATTCAGTATGTCCCACGTATTCCTGCTCTATAACTCATTATTTACTGATCAAGTAGATATTGCTAGCTGCATCGCCTCTACCGTTTGGTGACTTCTTCACATCCATGTGGATGGCTGTCGAGGGTCGTGCCCTCACTTCGCTGCAGCGTTCTGCTACCTCCGCTGCCTTTCTTTCGGCTTTCCTCGAGTGTATCGTATTCCTGCTGAAGCGGCTATTAAACGAAGATCCAGAAAAAGCCAAGCTGACGATACATGACAAGGATGCCGCAGCTCACCAGGTCATCATGGAACAGTTCACAAAAGTTTTAGATGTTTTATGCACATCAAAACTCAAAGTTGAAGAAGCAACCGCTTCAGAACATTTGATCAAGTTTCTGATATCTTTATATAACGTACAAGAGGGTAAGCTATCTTCAGCGAGATAAGATTCACATCAGACTCACAGAATTCGAGGCCTTGCTACAACTGCTTGGAAGATCTTATCTGATGCGATACAAAAATATGCTTCCTTGAACACATCTTTTGTGGCCATCTCTCTGAACAAACTGTGTAAACTGTCCTCTGGTCATCAAATCTTCGAACCCCTGTCGGCCACATTAGTCCTGGAAGTCGTGAAACAGTCAGTTGAAGGCATCAACGCTAGTATCGCTGGGATAGATGAAGATGATCTGGCAGAAAGAAGGATAACCTTCTTGGTTAACCTACTCAACTGTTTCAAAGAATATCTATTCCAGCGACCTCAGATTGATACAGTGAGTGTGCAAATTGTGGTATGCCTAATAAATATTTACGGAAGTTCATAGATTGTTGATGACCTTTTGACCAAGCACTCTTTTTATCTACTTCAGCATTCACCCGTCCTCGTACAAACATACCTGAGCTACAGGAATAATGAGGTACAATGCTCTATGTTGTGGCACACGTTATTGTCTGCCATGTCCCGGCGGACATTGAAAGATTTATCATTCGTGATTCCGATTCTCGATGCTGCTGAGAGTGGGCATCTTCCAGTGTATCTCAAGCCAAAAGACAACGAGCTAGATGAGAGTATTGAACAATGGATAACAGAAGCAGTGTCCGGCCCTCCAGAACCAACGGCCATATCTCACATGCGCAAAGTATTGAAGGCGTCAGGTTAGCACTTATATATCTCATATCTATTCTTGCTCACTGTTTCCTTTCGCCAAGACTACATCATCTCTCCGCAAGGTCTTGAGTCTATCCATCGCGTACTGTTCGCGACATTCGGCCACCTAGTTCAATTATCACATTGTACCGACGAAGCCTCTATTTCAACGTTAGATACGCTCCTCCAACTATTTGAGACCATAGTAGAGATCCCAAAGCAGGAATCAGATGAACTCGATGCTGCTTTGTTGAACATCTTCGTTCTTGGATTTCTCGTCCCCACTTACTGGCCAGACGCAAGTATACCAGTCTTTCAAAAGGCTCGGACTCTTTGGAATATGTGGTTGCAGAAGAGCTCTGAAGGGCATAGAAAACATGTTGTAATCAAACTTGGAAGACGTTTGAGAACTTTAGTTTGCATGACTGAGACCCGATTATTGTAAGTTCACCCTTTTGAGTCTGAATTTTTTGCTGACAATAAACCAGACCAGAGAATATTGTCAAATTGGCGTCGGAGCATGCACCTCAATTGAAGCTTGACCTTGTCACTGACATTCTACTCCCTCGGAATGAATATGATGAACTATTGAAAGAACTATCTCAGGATGCTATCCATCCATGCCTGGCTGTTATTGACCCTCTGATATCGTCAGGTTCTGAAAACGAAGTTAGGCTGGCGGAGCATGACACTCGTGGCTTTAGCATGTATGCCCGTGCTGTCTGTGGCCTAATACATGTTTTTTCCGAACATAGGCACATCGCAAAGCAAAGTATCTGGGCACTGCAGCATGTATTGGCCTTTATGGTCTATGCATCCGATTTCTCCAGTTTTCCAATTGGTTATAGTCCCATATTTGCACCTGAAGCTCTATATGTGTTGGATGACTTAGTTACGAAGGCCACACAGATCGTGACTCTTTTGTTGACCTCGAATATAGAGGATATCTGGCGCTCTAGGTCTCTGGATGCTCTTCTGGGCAGTAGCAGCTTGGGTTCATTGTCACAGTTCCTTGTGGACGCTATCGCTAATGCTGCAGAAACTGACTCTAGTCGCGATACTCGCATTCTCAAACTCGTGTTACAACATATAATGGACGACGTTGACAAGCATGAAGCAGAGCGCTGGGTGGCATTGATAAGGAAATACGAGCGTGATGGTAAGTCGATAGACCTTGTATTTCTTATCGACTAACTATCCCATAAAGCGCCCCAGACATCAATGACGATTACCTCAGCCCTAGCCGAAAGCGCTCCGGAAACTCAGCGTCTTGATAGGTATCGCAATGAACTTGCTGCCTCATTACTTGGTATTCCTCCTAGTCGAGCTAATACAGAAGGTTTACTTTCGCTTCGCAAACTTGCCGCTACGGCTCCTGACCCGGATTCTGATGTGATATTCTTGCCCCAGCATCGTGCGATGAATGTCGTCAAATCGTGTCAGCAATGGATTTCCTCTGATGAGGATATTGATGAGGCGGTAGAAAGTGCTATGATGCAGCTGTTTATCCATTTGGCACCGATATTGCAAGGCGTTTCAGGCTCACATTGGGAGTTCATTTTTGACATCATTGAAAGCAATTTGGAGGTAATATCTGCTTCGAACCATTTAATATCATGACGCTTATCTATGGAATATAGAACGCTGATATCACCGACAATATAAGCCTTGTTTCTCTGGCGCGTGCATTAAGGTTGATTATCGTAGTTCAAGACTTGGTGTTGACGAATAAGTCTTTGGCTGAAGACTGGAATTCAAGGAAGACCTCAATCTTGACTATGGTGCGAGACATGGCAACCGTAGAGCTTGGTGAGCTCGAGCTGACCGACCGTTCTTGATTGTGACTCAAATGGCCCTAGATACTACTGCCGCATCCGTCCCGCGGTCAATATGTCGAGAGTTGGTGCTAACTATTGTCCAGGATTTGCCAAAGAGTCTAATAGACCAAGATACTCTCCCAAAGGTCAGCGAAGCGATCGCCGCAAATTGTTATGAAAAGCTCAACAGTTTCATTAGATGTGTCACATTCTTATGGATCCTTCCGCCGATGTGCAAATAATGGCATATCAGTTGCTACATATTGCTGCAAAGAAACGTACAGAGTACTTGGTCATTGAAGCAGGGGTTGATGTGGACTCGACAGTGAAGATTGAATTGCCAACTGAGCTTTTAGCCATTCTGCAGCTTGATATTACCTTGGGCGATTGGGAGAATCCATGGCAGGAACGAGTGAGTAACGTGTATCTGTGATTCCTCTTCTCATGCTCGATCATAGCAAGTGTTTGGTTACCTTCTTAGTTGGATGCTCGTGTTCGAGTCTTTCCAAGATGCGGTATGAACTGTCGCCTCGTTATGTTGCATTCTCATTGATTTCGTAATAGTCTTTAAGGGTCAGGTCTAGTTATATAGAGCAGCTTCGGAACCTAGATCTCATTTCGAAGACTTTCATGCCAAGTATGCTGACTTTACTACTTTTGGATCAAGGCATAGCGAAGGCATTTAAGCTGGATATGTGGGCTGTCGACGAGTATCATATAGAGTGTGAGTATGCGTCCAGTAACGATAGCTCTTCACTTATACGTTACAGTGTATGAGCCGGGCAATGCGTTTAGTACGCCATTGTTGGCAGCGCATCTATACTATCGCGCATTGCTGACGGTGCCAGCTCTGATTCATAACTGGGTTCTGGATTGTAAGGATCGTCAAGTGTCGACCGCCGTTACGACCTACACCTCTACGCACTTTTCGCCTGTCATCGTCCATGTTGAATTAGCGCACGTCAAGAGTGAAGAAGCGATGGCTGAGCTGACGAATGAGAACTTTACGATCAAAGTGATTACCTCTGCGAACGAAGTAGTGGCTTCGTATGCAGTGGATGAGCACCAGCTGGAAATCAGGTTGAAGATTCCCGCAGATTGGCCGTTGCATAAGATCGAGGTGAAGGACGTCAAACGGGTAGGAGTAGATGAGCATAGATGGAGAGCGTGGATCTTGGCTGTCCAGCAGAGTATTTGGTCGCATGTGAGTGTTGTGAGCTTTTCTGTGTTGTGGAGAACTAAAGAAAGATTGGGCAGAATGGGAGGATCCTAGATGGCTTAAGTCTGTTCAAAAAGAACGTGACGCTACATTTCGAGGGCCAGACTGAATGCGCCATTTGTTACTCGTAAGTGCAATAAAAATCTCGAGAAGCTAATCCAAATGCTGACATTGGACATGTGCAGAATTATCAGCCCAATGGACGGCAGCCTACCCAAGAAGCCGTGCAGGACATGCAAGAACCGGTTCCATGCTGGATGCTTATACAAGGTAAGAAGTCCATCGTTTACTGAATTCCAAAAACCCTTGGCTAAGTCGAGATTGTTGTGCAGTGGTTCAATACGAGTCATTCTTCCAGCTGTCCACTATGTCGTTCAGATATTATCTAGAGATTGGAGGGATGTGGGAGGTGTACGCTATATTGTACACTTTTAGATGTTTGGTTATTCAAGTGTGGTGTTGGTGTTATCGTCTCATTCAATCGCATTGTTGTCAGATTATAAATTACTGGTCTACATCTCCGAAGTAAGCTTTCGGACTAAGGGAATAACATAGATGGAAAGAACGCTAAACGAATGAAAGCTGACCAACGGAAAAGCACTTCCACAATCTCAACTCTTCTCTCTCGGAGAGAGGAATTGCCATCAGAACGTAATTACGCCCGTCCCTTTATTGAAGTAACAAGGTAAGGTGGTGCCGAACGGGCGATGTCAGCGCGCGTCTCACCACGAATGGGAGTCACAGCAGTCATCTCGTTGCACCTCGCAGTGTCATCACCTGACAATTTGATTGTGGAAGAATCAGTGAAGAAAAAAAGAGAAATGCCAGCGTCGAGGCATATAAACTAGGACAAAGTCTCACGAGCACGTGATATTGTGTATATTTGTTTGCTACATGGTATGGGTTTAAACTATCTAACTGTCCCATCGAGTCTAGTGAATGCTATTGGGATGCATGGATGATGCGAAGTAAAAATGGGCGAACGGCTAAAATGAATATACTAATAAAAAGTGCAACTGCAAATTCCTCTCTAACCACTCTACATGTGAATTGAACTGTTTGTACGACTTTCAAGAAAGGGGAGAAAAAAAAGACAACCAATCTGATGTTAGTTGGTTTTTCATCATCATTAGTTCCATCGGCAAATCAGTAAAACATGCCCTCTCCATCCGAATACGCGGTGCTACTACCATATGCTGAACTCAATTCATTATACCGTGCAATCTTTAGTCGTTGGCTTGGAGGAATAAGTTTATCTTCCAGGCCATGAGCGTGACCACCATGTAGAATGCCCACACGTTTCATTGCAAGCAACTATAATGCGTTAAGAGATACTACAGAAAAGATACTTCAACGAACATACGTTATGTGCGGCATTTGAATGATCGTAAACTCCACCAAAGAATGCCGTTGTTGCGTCTTTACCAATCATCTTGACAATGAGATGTGGGCCACCAGGATGCTCCTCGATGAAGGTGGAAACGTCGTGGATAAAACCAGAAATAAGTATCAGAGGTCGCTTCTGCGATTGTTCCTGGACTGGGTTGTACACGCTTCGTCAATCACAAGCCAGAGAATACAATGAGATAGGCGTACAACTTTCCCAACTGATAACAGGCAGATCAGTGTTATCGTTTGGCCACTTCAGTTTTTCTTGAGTCTCCCGAAGCTTCTTCAATTGCATGGTCAGTTGTCCCTTCCTAACTTCATTATCGGAGAAGACCTGGTATACATAGATAAGAATATGTCTCCATTGAGATAATCTTCCAGCTCACCTTGAGATGGCTTGCAAGCCCAAGTTGTTGGCAAGCCCAGATGAACCACTTGGTAGGGTCGTATTGATACCACTTAATGGCATTCCGATAATCCATGGGGAATTGATGGTGGAAATTGTGATATCCTTCGCCAATTGTAACAAGAGCGGTTAGGACATGATCACGCGGTGTATGCTTGTCATCAAATGGTGTCTCCCCCAGCCAGTGGGCAAGTGAGTTGACGCAGAAGGTTGACTGTAAGCGTTTGTGAGTGGTAATATCGAGGGTGAAAAAATCGAAAATACTGACATGGTGAACAAAACAGAGCCTCAAGACACCTGCATAGACATAGCCGCCCTTTGCGTCCCCCCAGAGAAGCCAGGGAATGACAGTGGGGACTACAAAGCCCATCATCAATAGAAGTGGCACGTAGTGCCTATGTTGCCACCTGACGACTTCGTTTTTTGACAAGTCACTAACGTCAGCAACACCAGGCTTTCTGCGGGGTTTCACGAGCATCCAGCCGATGTGAGACCACACGAGACCTTTATGGGCATTATAAGGGTCTAGATCGGTATCCGTATATCGGTGGTGAGCACGGTGACCGCGGGACCACCACTTGATAGAACCTTCGACAGCTCCTGCACCAGCCAAAGCCAGAAGGTACTGCAGAGGCTTAGACGCATTGTACGACCTGTGGGCCCACAAACGATGATAGCCGGCAGTTATTCCTGGCATTCGGTTAGTCAGGTGCTTGATACGCGGCAGAAAGAGAGAAAAAAAATTGAAGAGCTCACCTAAGCCAGTAAAAAAGTAATAGAAAATGGCAAAGAAGAACGTCTCCCATCTCAGCTTAGTGAGGTAAGCACCAATAAGGCCAATAGTGGGAGTGACAGTGAGGATGGTGAAACTGAGCCAGTTGAGCTCCTTGTACCAGTTGCCCCAAGTGATAGGTGGCAGGGCCTTGGTCGTTTTTAGAGTGTGCTCGACGTAGTTATCTGGAATATTTATATCGACCGGCGTCATGTCATTCTTGAGTTTGTCGGTGGTCATGTCAGAAGTGGCAACAGTGGTAGAGGAAGAAGAGACAGAGAGAGAAGGAGGGGGAGATGACGAAGTCTTTCGTTGATAAACGGAAGACATGATGGAAGGAAAAGGAGGAAGGGTAGAGTGGGCGTGAAAGAGGTAATAACTGAGGACCTGAAATTTAAGTAACTGCCAAGGTTCATTTCTTTGGGGCGCCATCCTTGTGACTCCATCAATCTTTCCTCAACAAAGTCCCATATGATTCTTCCCCCACTTTATCTATTTTAGCATTGTCTTTCTCGTCACTGTATTTCAGGTGTATCATGCCTCACCTTGCCTGTGTTGGACCATCTTTCACCTGTCTGCATTTCTGCCGCTCGCCAACCCCGTCAATCCTAATAGTTTTTTTGTCACGTGGCACTACAAAATCGTTGGGGCGGGGTTATTCATTGTCCAAACACAACCACACACGTAGCTAGCTGCACAGCACAACCCACCCAATTCAGACTCTGTTTCATTGGCAAGCATACTGAACAGTACAGGGCAGTTGCGAGCAGCTTCGAATTTGTTGATCTACGTCGAGGTCATAGGGGTGAGAAATTCTGATCGGGTACTGATCATGCATACGATATTCTGTCCGCTTTGCACACAACGCTCCACTGTGATTACCAAGCCCCAAAGTCACACATACCCATGTGCGTCACTCGTGGTGCCAGCCTGCCCCACGCCTAATCTTAATTAGGCGGTACTTTTTGACTCAAGTCTAGTGGGAGCCATCAACCGCAGGGTCAGGTGTGGGAGTCGCATATCAGAATATGGTACGGTGTCTCTGGATCTATTGCTCCCCACTCTGGCCAATGGCCCAGGTCCTGGAATATCTCTCTACGGCATCACACTCTGTCTGTTTTGGCTGGCTATGGAACCGGCTACAGACTGAATAAGGCCGATACAGGCTGCCTTCCCCGCTCATTGGAGTAACCGGTTTGGTAAAGTGCGTCGGATGGTCCAACACTATACCATAAGCCCCTCTGGATTGACCTTGTGGTGAAACCACCCACAACAAGTAGCCACTAAAGTGCATAGACTCTCATGTGGGCATCAAGGTCAACGAAGCCGTAGATCAGCTAGTAGAGACCCCAAAGAGTGCCCCAGCACCCAGTACCTAGAGTTCATCTCCACGCCGCATTCACTCGATCTAGCAAGGCAACTAAATCTCGGGATGGAACGGCAGGTGGTCCCCAGTTCAAAGTTGGAGGCAAGAGATTTAGTCCATCTACCAGTCACACAAAAAAGACCATTATCGAGGCCTGTGGGGATCACAGAATCCTTTTCACCTGGATGGTCTGATTAATCACCACTCATGCTCTTATAGGAGAGTGTACGAAGCACGTTCTTCGACGACTGAGAGGGCCTTGTCCAATGTGTAGTTTAGAGTCGGAGACAAGAGAACATCTGTCTCGCTGCAGCAGGTATGCTTTTCTCCTCCGTTCACCACACTCACCCCGATTTGCCACTTGCTGATGTTCGTCAGGAAAGCCCATCTTCTTTTATACCTCAAATTCCCCCGCCAGATGTTCATTGGTTGTCCAGGGGCCAGTGGTGCTCACTCGTAGTGCATTTAACGCGTTATTTTTGAGCGTTGCTGTTTCCTTTTCCTAAGTTCAACCCCTTGTGACTTTGCTGTGTATGTACCCCAAGCAATATATTGTTGTATGCAGAAAAAAAAAAAAAAATTGTGACCTTATCAAGATTTTGTCCAACAGTACCCGTCTCCACCACTTCCAGTTCGTCCTCAGATGACAAATAATCATTTCTCTCCACGACACACTACTTGCAAAAACAATTGAGAGTCAACTGGGATTCAATGTATACACCGAGAGTTGAATTCTATGATAAAAGGACATAAGGTTCATATGAATGGAAAGACAGAGAGGTGGAGAGTAAAACCGTAGGACGAAGGAAGGATGTAAGCAATCCCAACTGTGACCACTGAAGCTTAGATGCAGGGTTGATACACAAGCATAAAAAATCCACGGTGTATCACTCGACTTCACCCTTCACTACCACCTCCAGACGCATTTCCTTTGAGTGATCAGAGGTCGAGTCTCCAACTTCTTTTTCATGAGGTCCTTCGACGACGTCTGCATAACACTCATTCTCAATACACTCACCATACACTTCCCATTCTGGTAACTCCAAGTTGGTATCAAAAATGTTGGAAGATGACCGAGCACGAGGGAAAGGGAGTGGTAAGGAGTGAGAGGGAGTGATGAAAACGAGACGATGGATACGACGAGGGAGTCGGTATGGCGAGGGGCGAAGGGGGCGAGACGAAGAGGTGAAGAGTGTGGTGATGTGTGGTAGTGAAGGGGAGCGGATGTATGAGAGAGAGGGATGAAATGTCTCAGCAGGTTTGAGACTCGTTTGGACTAAAGGGAATTTCAAGCACTCGCAAGTGCAGTGCTTGCCTATTTGTTATTAGAGGCAAGGTACTCAGTATAAGTAGAATAGTGCAATAGACTCGCACCGTGTTCTCCTCGAAATCTCTCTGCGCGCTGCCAATAAAAAATATTTAAAAACCACTTCGTATCTTTTCTTTCCAATCGCTCTTTAGAAAGATTTTGTTCTGCACTAGTGGGAGGATCAGTAGTGCGAGCAGCCTCCATCTCGGGGTCCACTGTTCGATAAGTTTCGTGATGTGGATCAGGGAACCGCTCACATAGCACAGTGCGAATGCCATTTAGCAATGATAAGAGATTCTCGTTCTTAACTCCGGGATCGAAAAAATGCGCTCGTTTCTTGGCATCAGCTCGAAGTGTTTAATCATAATCAACATAATAATCACTGAACATAGTATGAAGTTCCTTGTGCAAATCTTGTGGGGTTCGTTTATGTCCAGTATGGCGCACTATCAGACGACCGAATAGAGAACATAGTAGAATGACTCCAAGCCTTGGATGGTAGTTTCTAACAACATGCATGCCATTATAGTATTTTACTTGAACTACCTCAGCTAATTAAGTTAACCGTAGTATTTACATGGTCAATTCCAAATAGCACAAGCCGCAAGTCATACTAGTCATGTCCCAGAAGCGCACTCCATCCCATGTACTTGTCAACAGCAGTTGATGTTCTCAAGGGCTGCAGTGATGCACGTTTTTGAGGATGACAATGATTATGACCCTTTCTATGATGATTCACCTGACTTCAAAGATGTCTCATCTGATGAGCAAGGAAGAACCCTTGGGAGGATGACTCTGTATGCAACCGCCCATCAAGCAAGCCAGTTCCGCCTACATGTTTTTCAAGTACTCGTCTTTCAAACATATGCGCGATTCCTTCGTTGGGATAGAGCAGGTGTAGTTGTGTCCGAGAAAGTGACCTTTTCCAATTCCGCAATTGCCGAATTATATTGGAGGTATACTCTCACTGATGACACCAGTCGTGGTCAGGACACTACCGTCGAGGAGCTTTCTCAAGGTGACCCTATTGGGGAAGAAGCAAGACGTGCTCTCCAGGTGGAGGATGACGCTATTCTCTATAAAATATCTTTGGGAACGAAAGGCAAAACATACATCATCGCCCGAGGTCTTTACATGGTCATTGGGTCTCCTATAGGAAGGTCGACACGTGGTTTCTCTGTATTTTGCCTGGAGACCAAGAAAGTGGGCTATCTGAAAGACACATGGCGTATTCTCTCAAAGTCTTTGAAGCCGGAGCACGAAATTTACCAGAAATTATATCACCCCGGTGTTAATCGGATTCCTCAAATCGATGCTGCATCAGATATGTTAGACCATAGCACAAAGACACATGAGGTCAGTAATAGACCCTGGGTCAAAATGGACTCCAGGAAGAGACAGGAATTTCAAATCTACATCCATTACCGCATTGTATTTGAAACTGTCGGCTACAGTCTTTTGTCGTTTAGGGATGTGAAAGAATATGTGACTGCAATACGAGATGCTGTGGAAGGTACGGAAACTCTGTAATAATACCATACAATGACTGATGTATACAATTTTTTAATACAGCCCACAGGGACGCCTATCATTTGGCGAAAGTGCTTCACGGCGATATCAGTGTGGACAACATTCTAATAGACGAAAATGGAAGAGGTCTACTGATTGACTGGGATTTATCCAAGGACCTGGATTTACAATTGGATACTCAACCCAGTAACTATGTAAGCACCCTCCAAAACACTTTGTTCAATGACACAATGTCAATCTTCTCAAAAGGGTACCTGGAGATTCAAGGCCTTCCGCCTAATCAAAGAATTGCGAGAAGGAGAGGAAGAAACAGTATCAGATTATGTTGACGACCTGGAATCCTTCTTTTACGTTCTATACTGGGTTGCGCTGCGCTATACCAAGCATGGGCTGACTCGCCAATCCCTAAATGAAGAACTTTACTTATTATATGATGATTATTTTCTTGATCACAAGGGAGTACCACGAAGCACTGCCTGTAAGAGGGCACACTTGACCTCATGAAGTCTCGAATGGGCGCGTTTCGAGAACATTCCTCTACTGTCATTGCTCAAAGCCGTTGGTCGCGTGTTGTTAGTGCGGTACTTTGAGCCGGAACGTCAATTCGACATCAAAAAGTGGCCAAAGCCGGAGCTTATTCTTACCTACTACAGCGAGGGGTACCTTGCGGCCCACAAAACTGGTAAGGCCCGGCTGGAGAGTAAAGACGGGGAGTGGATGTTGAAGATTCTTGATGCTGCATTGGGTTTGGAAGGGTGGGAAGTCCATGGTGAACGTGTCGAAAGTGAATGCTATCAAGTTATCCAAGGATAAGGAGGTTGTAAATGACTTCTGAGTCATGGTCCGAGAAGAGGAGACAGTAGGATGTGATGATGCAGTGATATCGATATATATCACTCCTAGATCCCAAATTCTTGTCTCAGCTTTCACG
Organism: Amanita thiersii Skay4041; assembly: GCA_002554575.1. NCBI lineage: Eukaryota > Fungi > Basidiomycota > Agaricomycetes > Agaricales > Amanitaceae > Amanita > Amanita thiersii. Next base: position 50,260 of record KZ302077.1, on the reverse strand, counting down.
GATTAGTTAAATGCAGCCCATATGGACAGTCATCATCACCTGGCGTGTAGCAACTTTCATTACGCCCTGGTAATATACATGTTTTAATCACCAATCCAGATTCGTCGGCAGCCAAATAAGAAAGTGGTGACCACTCATCACAACTAAGCATCTAGTGCGAGTACGCTTAATCCAATAGATAATGGATACACAACTATCATATATGCACACATATTAATATATAGGATTTGTGTATTAATGTCATGACCGTGAAAAAAGATGGGAGTGAAAAAGATGGTAAGGAAATATATTATTGGAATGCCATCGATCGTCGTCTCTGCGCGTCACTCTGTGCTGCATGCTGCTTCGACTCAGAGTCCACTTCCAGGTCACCATTCGTGGAGCGAGTTTTTCTGAGCGTACGCACGTCAGCCTTTAACCATTCTACATGCTTCCCAAGTTCGACAGCAGTGCCCTCGGACCACCGTTGTCGTGCCCAGTTATTCAAATAGATACTGCACTAAAAAAGAAGAGAAGCATCAGAATAAGGGAGTAAGAGTAAAAGACGAAATCCCTACCTTCATGTACTTCTTGGATGCGTACTTCTTGTACAGAACCTGGTATGTTGTTGGCTGCAGGATATAGTTTAGTATATGGTTAACTGTTGGCATCAGTTCCGCCTCAGTATATGTGGTATAGTGGGCGAGATTAGGTGTCTGGTATGCATTGAGTGAGGTAAAATTGACAGAAAAATATACCAGGTCATACCCATTCTTCACGGCCAATGACTAATCTGGCGAACCATAAAGCAGCAGCAGCTAGTTTCGATGGTGTCGTGCTAATGAGCTTTCTTTCCATGCACCCTATTTCCATCAAATATTTGGCAATCGTGCGCGCTTTCTCCTCATAGTCATCGGCTTTGCTACCTCGTCTCAGCCATCCCAATGGCCCCGGATATTTCAAATCCCAATCCAAAGCCTTCAGGACATACTGTTCTGCCCTGATTATTTCATCAGGTTGGTATTGTCCTTGGGTGATGTACGCCATCTCGTTAACCGATGGCGAGCAGGTCTCCTCGTATTTGCAAGCGATGAGCAAGCATGCAACACCCACAAGCTGGAATTTAGCCACCGACACGGACCGCACAGACAGAAACCGATCAAGGATATTGACACATAAGAAAAGCGTCTCTTGTAGAAAACGGAAGCGTCCATGGACTTCAATTAGCCAGTCAACTAACACTGAACGGAAGTGCCAACTGAGTTCTTTTTGGTAGTCCATATAATTGGAGTTAGGGAGACTCTCCAACTGTAGAGCTGTTTGATCAAACTATTCGAAGGGTATGAGAAATCAACCTACTTCAATGCGTTTCCAATAGTCACAAATATCTATGATGTATTCACTGGCCATCAAGGGGTCTTCAATGTCATCCGCATCAAGATCAGTCCATAGTTGTTCCGAAGTGGCTTGTACAGGTACGGTTTCGATGTCAATATGAACAAGATCAGCGGCTACTGTATCGACTTCCAACTGGCTTTCATCTCGAGGAGGGAGCATCTCAACATCGCGTTCGGTGTGTTGCCGTTTGAACTCGCGCTCTTCCTCCATGGGGTCATCATCAAGATTTGAGGTGCGTTTCCGAAGCGACGAGGGAGCGATAGGCTGGGTTTCTGGAGCACTTCGAACAGAAGACTTGACGACACGGGTTGCAGGTTGGCGAGGCTTTTCGGATATCGTTTTTGGTATAGAAGCGGCACTCTTTATCTGTCGTGTAGTTTTCCTCGCCACAGTTGGTTTAGTGACAGTGGCAGCAGCAGTCGATATGGGTTTTATCGTTCGCCTGGTGATAGGTCGTGCGGCATCCTGTAGAGGCTTGCGCACATCGACCAAGACTGGCTTAGTTTTGGTTGGCGCTACATCAGTTTCCTTTTCTTTACCCTTTGCTGTGGCTTTGACTTTCCCAGCGTTGTTATTCGTCACTTGCTTTGTGACCTCTAGAAGAGCGCCTCTTCTCGTCTTTACGCTAGTTGCAACGCTTCCATTCTCGAGCTTGGCTTTAGCGACTGTACTACTTGGTGGTCGAGTGAAGACAGGCTCGCGAGTGGACGTAGTGGCAGTGGCGGCTGCTGCAAGCGTCTTTGCGCGTGTTGTAGGTCGCGTCACACGGGCGATATTATTTTCCGCATCTTTGACTGCCGCTCTTGTTGTGCGTGCAGGACGTCGCACCTAGAATGATAGTCAACAATGATGTTGATGGAGTTATTTCAATAATCAGAAACAAACTGGAATATTAGAAGCCATATAACGAGATAAAGAACTAGTCCAGCAGTGGAGAGAGCAAGAAAAAGAAAACAAGTGCGATGGCGAGTTGGAAGGAAAGAGAATAAGTGATTTTATTGCAGACTTGAGTTGCGATTTACACACAGCCAAATAATGCGGACGCGTTTGAACACGTGCAGGGACGCGCTGCTTATGTAATCACAAATAATTGTCCTCTTCCTCACATCACTGACGTAACGGCATGAATTTCTGCCAAAAGGTTCTAAGCGGTAATTTGAGTCTTATACACACACATCCACTTGGCACCTGAGAAGTGTGCCTTCGAGCTGAAGTCGTGTGGCGATTTGAGATCCCGCAGGACCGGACGCAATGTGGGGAGTGTCATAGCAACGCACGTGGCGAAATGCTTACATCAGCAGAAAGTTAGCTCGCAAACACAACACCGCCGAAATTGATTTTGAGAGCAGTGGAAGGGAGTAACTCCATCAATTCACTTCCCTGTTTCTTCTTCTCTCTTTTCTTTTTGGGGCAGACACAGTCTGCGGTGTGTCTCTATAGACCGTCATGGGCGAAGGAATTCAGATTACGATTCCTGGTTTGTGTCCTATTTCAAGTTCTTTTTGTTCCAAGTATTCGACTAAGGTCACATAGACTTCAACGACGAGGAGTACAACTCTGCACCCACCCCATTCGGCCGTACTGCATTCGGCGCTAGTGCCTTCACTTCCGCTTTGGACTCTCCTACGACTTCAACTCCTTTCGGTGTCCATGAACGCGGCTATTTTCCATCCCATAGTCGAGCTGACTCCGCGGCTTCTGTCGATTCAACTAGCTCTGGCTTTACTCGGCCATCGACTAGGCCTACCCCGTTCGCTCATTCTTCACAGTCGTCAATAGCTACCACGAGTACTTCACCCTTCTCGAAAAAGCCATCATTTGCGTCTATTCGCAATGCATTCAAGAGTGGAAAGAATAACGATGCGCCACCAATGCCCCCCATCGACCACCAACCATATCCAATTTTGAAGAATCCTTTCAATCGGTCAACTTCGTCTCTCAATCATTCAATTGCGACTACCACTCGAAATACAACATCTTCGGCTTTCCCAAGACCCCCGACCCCTACTGCGAAGGCATCAAAGTCTAAAAGTCATGTCCATGCAAAGTCACACCATTCCCAGACTGGCTCAATTTTTCACCACGTCTCCGACGGAAGTGACCATGGTCACGCCTTTTTGCCTTCCTCGCCACCACCAGTGCCTCGCGTACCGAACGCATTCGGACAACTGAATCGGAGTGATACACCACCTAATTCTGACTTTGATGAAGATAAGATTGTTATTGACCCCAAGACACCGTCTGACTTTGCACTTCATGCCATCTTCATACGTTTCGCTGATATGGCAGAAAAGAAGACTGATGCATTTCTCCGCTTACCTATAGTGAGTGTTTGTTAATAAGCGGAATTATATAATTAGCTCATCCGGTCTTCTAGGATTTGGAGAATCCTCTGGTGGAGTCTATGGGTGCTGGTGTAGATACCAAGTTCGATGATGTTCTTCGTGCTCTTGGAAAAATTGCACAGAAACACACCAAGCCTGTAATTGATTCAATTATGCGCTGGCGGCGGAGTCAGAATGAGAACGTAGGCTCGGACGTTATTCGGGTGCATACAACCAGGTCACCTACCATCAATCGGGGTATACGGATGCACGATATTCCAGGATTATTGAACGAACGCAAATCTCTTGCTTCAATTTACATTATGTGTCGTGCCCTCATCGCCGTTCTTCAATCTCTACCCAAGGACTCGCTAGGAGACATCATGGGTTATAATTTAGAAGAAACCACTTTTGACCAGTTCAAGAGGCCGGAAAAACTATTGCACCAGTCAGTGAACCAACGCGCGAATTCTGAATTATTTGCCACGTTGCTAGGACTCATTGCCAATTTCCGGTATGGTATTGTATCTCAACTTATTTTGCTTCGTCTTAACATATGCCCAGATTCATGAGTGTAACGGACCGGTTCCTGGCTGAATTGGGATCGTTGTCATCTGGCCAAGCCCCAAAAGACCTGGATATGAAGTTCGAGAACCTGCTGAAAGGTTTAAAGTACATTCAAATCAGGGTATGTAATTTGTATATTGGCTTCGCGTTTCTGATCCCCGAGTAGGTGTGGCCGCCTGAAGCCTTTGAAGAGGGTGCTGAATTCCTCGAGTCACTATCCAAATCATTTGGCAATGCTCATGGCCAACGCCTAAAAGTTGCTTTTGCAGAGATACTTGTGCAACTACTGCACCCAATAGGAAAGGTGTGGTGTTTCAGCTCAAACCTTTCCCTCCTAATATGACGCGATGCAGACTGCCCAAGCTGAGACGAATAACCCTCAGTGGGCCAAAGCTATAGAAGTTATCTACCCTAAAGCGAGGGAAATGATGAGCAAGCCTCGCTATTGGCATGCTGCTTTCCCTCTTGCTATAATAAGCTTATGCGTGGCTCCTCAAAGTTTCTTTCTAAAACATTGGACTTCGTGTATGGAGGCTTCCATGGTCAAGCTCAAGGTAACTAGAATCAAAACTCTTTGAAGCAGACTTGCTCAATCCTTGATTAGGAGAAAGCTACTAGGACAATCGTTATGAATGGCATCATCCGCTTGTTCTGGACTTACTTGTATCGATGCCCAGAATCTGCTTCTACTACGACAGCGAAACTTGATGTTTTCCTGAAACATTTCTTCCCTCCAAACAAGCTAATAGTATACCCCCAGGACGATCGCTTTGATGCATTTATCTATATGATTCACTTTATATTGTCTCGGCATGTGGAATACGGGCAAGAGTTTTGCTTGGAACTTATACAGGAGCCTTCCATCAACCACCAGTCGTCAGCAGTTGCACACCATTTGGCAGCAGAAAGAACAGCAATTGCCGTACAAGCCCTTTTGCTGTCACTTCATACTTTGGAGAAGGAAAACACCATACCTGCTTGGCCCTCAGGTCATGATTTCACTTCGTTTCCCCCGTCTAGTGACTACCCCACTTCCTCTGATTACCTAGCTCCTTCCGTGCTTCCCAAATTTGGTGTTCCTTCCTTTACAAGCCGTTTCAATGAAGCTTTAGGGATTATTGCATCTCATTGTGCAAAAGTCGTTGGGATGATGTCTGTGTTCCAGGAGCAATGGGCATACCCACGATCAGCTACTTATGAAGAAAACCACAATTTAATTATTCGCCAGCATATGGATGGTACGCTCGTTGGTTACCCCGGCATGTATGCTTCCCATATCAGCCTGCTACGTACTTGTTTCGAATCGTGGCCTCGATTGTTTCACGACTCGATCCCTTTGTCCGATGCCATTGACACGTTATTGCGCGGAGTAATTCATGTCGAGCCACTGCTTAGCGAGGCAGCTTGTGACGCTTTGAAGCGGTTCATGACTGACCAAGCGAATTGCATTGTTGTTCTTTCTCGCTTCAATCTTTTTCTCTTCAGCCCAACTCGGATAGCACAAGAAGGATCGGTCACAAAGTTCCTGGTTGAAGTTCCACAGCTGTTGAATTTGTGGGTTTCTGTCGTTGATAACTGGGTGCGAAGTGTCCTGCAACAACCGAAAACGACTTTGAATGCCGAGGAGGAGCAGGCATTGGCTCCTCGTATCCATGAAGTTCAATCGGGAGCTTTATTTTTGATGATGCATGAGTCGTGGTCTATTCAGTCTGCTGGGGCCAAGGTTATGCGTATTGCGGCCCTTCTTTATGATCATTTGTCGTTAGAAGAAACATCTGTTGATGGGTTTTGTCTTCTTGAGTGCCTGCAAGGTAAACGGACGGATAAGTCTTATCTGAATGGGTTTGACGAACTGTTGGATGCGACGGAGCTGGCGAGATTGGAACAATGGCGGCAATCCAAATGGATTGATGTTCCTCTGAGGATTGCAGATAGCTCAAACGAGAAAGATCGCAAGCTGTGGCGATATGTCCTCCCGACACTAATGCAGTCTTGTATAGAGAACCATACTCAGCCGTTAACCTCTGTGCGAGAAAGCCTGATGGCAGCCGTCTCTCGTTATCATCCTACCATACTAGTCCTTGCTGGTTTGAGTAGCAAGGTACCTCCTGGACTGTCCGGTCGCAATGCTGGAAGCCTGGAACGAGACGGTTTCAAGCTCTTGAAAGAGCAGAAGCCACTCGTTGATCAATGGCATATATGGGTAAAGGTTCTCTGTGCTACTGCTATGGTTTCGGAGCCGCTACGCCCAGGCCCATTGCATAGAGAGCATGCACAGGTCCCTTCTGATACTGCATTCGAGCGAGAACGCCTTTCTACAACTCGTGGATTATTCCGATATCTCACTCCTTTCTTGGACTCTGAGTACACCCTTTTCCGTGATGCAGCTGTGCTGTGTATCAGCTCTTTCCCTTCTAATGCTTACCCTCAGCTCCTGGAAGACCTAAGTTCTCTGGCTAGTCGGCAATTCTATGATGACCAAAGAGTCAAAGTGCCTGGTGGTCCTGGAACAGAATTAATATCAAATGTCAATATTCTCTCTGGTCGCCAAATACATGATGAAACTCGAATGAAATCATCAACATTGTCCATTGACAGATCACGTCGCCAGGAGCGGCTTCATTCTGCGGTGGCACGCATATATTACCTCACGGCTCACAACCTACAACAACAACGCGCGGCTGGTCGACAAGCCGCTCTTGCCAATGTCCTAAAGTTTGTCCGCAATACCCAGGCCTTTTTAATGACTCCAGAGATGCGTGAAAACCATACTCTGCAACGTCTCCGTCGATATTTTTGTGGAACCGTCGAGCGTTTGTTCGACGGGCTGGCAACACTCAAGGATTCTGATCGGTTCATTCCGCTAAATATGCACCTTACTCTGTACAGATTGTGCGAGGAATGGTGTCAACTAGGAAGTCAACCTGAGCCTGTCAAACAACGGTTCATATTGATGCAACGGGCTGCCGCTGCTACTGCGCAAGGACCATCATCCGAGGCTGTTGAACGGTTCAAGAAAGAATCATCTTTACTCTCTTATGCTGCCATTGGTGCCCTGGCGTCTCTTTGTGTAAGTTATCTAATGATCTTGACCGAGTGATTTTCCTCATCGTTGTATCATGACAGCAAAAGGCGTTCTTTCCACCCGAGTTGTCGTCCAGTTCTCCGACTGATCGACCCCCTGCTGAGCTTTTGAAGCCGCTAACACCTACTGCTGTTCTGGATCGCCTCTGTGCTATCTTATCTTCGTCCCATGCACCCAGTTTGGAGCGGGGAAAGTGAGTTGAATATTTGATCAATTGGCTCTGGACTAACAGTTTGATGGTGGATAGGAAAGCTCTATATTCTGTCCTAGTTTGCAACCCATCTCATTCGAACCTCATGAATGAAGCACTTGAAAGGGCTATTGTTCTATCACACGAGCCTGAATCAAGTAGTGGCCGCTTCTTCCAAACTATATCAGACATTGTTTGCAAGCAAGACGACCACGGGTTCTCATTTTCACAAGTTGTCTGTCTTGGGTTATCAAACTTATGTAACCCTTCGGATGATATTAGAATGCGCGCGTTCCGAATGCTGGAAGCTATGCATGTGAAATCGAACGGATTGCTGTCGATGTTCAATTTTGAACCAAGTGTTTGCAGTTTCGCATCTGGTACATATTTATATGCGCATCGTTTGCTTGCGGACTTTCTGGCCGGGGAGCATCCGAATCAGGCGCCTGATATGCTTGCACGACTTGCACAATGGCTATCCCACCTGCCAGAAGACCCGAACAAACCGGAGGTCGTCCTTCTCCTACTTCAGGGCCTTGAATTCTGGATTCCAAATATTGAACTTATGACAGAAGATAAGCAAAGTTTGTCGCCAGAGGGGACGCTTGCCTTACAACACCTCGTCTCACTAACCTATCGATTTGGCCAAACACATTTCGAACAAATCCTGACTACATGGTCAAGGCTGGTGGATCCTCCTCGCCAATCCAATGGACACGCAGCCATTCGCTTCCTAATTGAACAATCTCACAAAGTCGCGAGCCCTACTTTTATCTCCTGCGCTGCGAATATCATAGCATGTCTGTGTCAGACGCATATTGGGCGGGAGATTTTCGAGGACCTTTGTTCTATTATTGAACCAGCTCGCATGCTACCGACCATTGAGCACAAGTTGCCATTTGCTGGAGCTCAGGATGTGGACTTATGGGCGGAACTAGATGCACTGTTTTCCGATCAACCCCGCTTACAACTGGGTTCAGCTCAGTTCGCCTGGCTTTTCTTGACAGATGTCGCTTTACAACGTCATTGGGAGCTCAAGACGCATCTGCCCACATTGCTTCACATGCTCATCTTGCACCTTGATCACCGCAATACATATATCCGCAGCCGTGCCCAGCGTATGCTCTTCCAAATCCTTCGGTCCTGGATTCCGGGCTATGACGAGCTCCCGGACCGTTCTGCCACACGCAACCAATCTATTGCGAGAGATACCCTGCACCAGCTAGAGTTGGAGGCTCAATCGCATTATTGGAAGGAGGATGAGCCAGAAGATGATCTAGAGCCCAAGCTTCAATGGTTTTGCAGCTGGATTGTCCAATTACTAGAACCACTATTTTCCTCTTTGACAGAGCGTTGGGGTTCTCTAGCATTGAACTGGGGTACCTCTTGTTCTATTCGACAAATTGCGTTTCGGTCGCTACAGATATTCAGGGCGTTAGCACCACGTGTCAAACAAGGAGACATTGCTCTGTTGCTTGGTCGGCTGTCTAATACAATTTCCGCCTCTGTTGACGAGAATATTCAACCCTTCAACTGTGAAATTATACGCACCATAGATGCAGTAGTTAATATGGAGGATGCCGATAAAAGTATATTGCCTCAATTATTTTGGTCTACTTGTGCCTGTCTTTCTACGACTGTGCAACAGGAATTCCAGAAAGCCATTTCGCTTCTGAGTTCGTTGCTAGCACGGTTTGACCTTGATGAACCAAATATTGCGGAGTTGCTCCTTTCACGCAAGCCGCAATCTTGGAACGGGCCTGACCACATTCAGCCGCTACTGCTCAAAGGACTGCGTTCCTCTGTTACCTCGGACCAAACATTCAGCGCTCTGCATATGCTAACAAAGACCCAAGATGACCGTCTTGTCGATCCTACTCCAGGCCGTGTTCGGGACGTGTATACTTTGGTGTTACCCTGGTGTTTGCATGCAATGACTTCAGAGAAACAGGATGACGCCCTCAAAGAGTTTGCACAGTATATCAGCAATTTGGCGGCTCGGGAAGGTCGCCAGAGTATTCAAAAGATCATGGCCTCCTTCTCTAAGAATCATTTCAGAACTAAGGATGATTTCCTAAGGCAGTCGGTGGCTAGCCTTCGCGAACATTATGGGACAAACCAATGGACACAGGTTGTGACATTGTTGCTTAGTCTCGTTCTGAATCAAGAACGGTGGTTACGGATTCATTCTATGCAAATACTAAAGCTTCTGTTCCAGCAAAAGGAGACGCGAAACCCTTTTGAGTTGCTGGGTTCAGAATTGCTCATGCCCCTACTGCGACTACTCGAAACTGACTTGGCGACGCAAGCACTTGATGTGTTGGAGGAGCCAATGATCATGTCCAGTAGTGGCCCCACCGCTAAACATGTTCTTCGAATGAGCATGCGAATTCAACCCGTGCCAAAGAATGATCCTGAAAATATTACTACTGTGTTTGGTGTTCCAGAGGCGTCAGGATGGTGCATTGCTCAGATCGAATCGCAGCGCAAGACGTGTAGAGCTAACATTGGTGCTGTCTTTGACACATGTTCAGTGCCTACGAGACCTTCCCGGATTGATTTTGAACCAGAAGTTGAGGCGCTTGCGGAGATTCAGACGGCAGAGGAAGATGATTTGGGCGGCTTGGTGAAGGACTTGCATGACTTGACTAGTTTCTTTCAGGAGGAATCTCTTCAAGTTTCGAGGACCCCGCCAGCACCTAATCGACGTTTGGAAGCGAGAGTGGCGGCTATCTTGGCAAAATCCACTGCATCTTCTGCAGTCGCGGATATACCTCAGACACCTTTCTTGGACGTTTTCAGAGTTGGTGGTGCTTCTGTATTTGAGCAGTTCGATGAAGAGTCGGATACAGACTCAGAAGTTGATGCATTTATCTTTGATTCTCCTAACCCCCTGTCTAGTTCTGTGAACGGCAATCGCTTTCATTAGTTTTCACTGATCTATTGCTTTCCACTCGCTGTCCAACACAAACTATTTATTAGAGTCTTGCAAATCTTGTAAACTCATTCATACTCATGACATTTGTAGAATAGCAAAAGCATCTGTAGTGACAGTTGAAGCATAAAATAATCTCTGCGCAATCACTAGATTCTCAACATCGCTCGAAAACTTTGTAGAGGTCAGGCAGACTTGCTATCTGAACGACGTGATTATCGAGAAGAGATTTGGGGGCTGCAAGGTAGCGCCTTAGGGCTGGGAATACAATGTGCTCTATTTGCCATTTCTCTGCTTTTTCTTGGGCTTGGTGATCTTCCTCTGGTGTTAAAGAAGGGCCAGGGGTATAGAAATGCGCAAGTTCACAGAAGAAGGTATCAAAACATTCTGCCTCGGATGTCCAATCGACCTGAGAGCTGACAGTGAACACCGCCCAACGTAGAACCTTTTATGAAACACACCTGTGGTCCAAGTCTCATTAAAAAATTCGGTAGATTATCAAGGTTCGGGGTATATCCTCGCAGAAGAAGTGGAAGGCTTTCCAAGTGACCTGAAGGGTTAATAGCAAGGGAAAAGTACTCTGAGAGCATCTCGCGCTTTTCCATCAATATCTCGACTATGCGCTACGGCATATCAACGCGACAACAGAAGAGGATATGGTCACACGACGTACATCAGTTATCTCTGCCTTGGTCATTTGACTATCTTTTGTAGATTCCTCTGCTTGCACTGCGATCTCGACCATCGTGCGGATGGGAGGCGGAGGTTCGAGCTTAAGTCGACTGAAGTCACCAAACTGCCTCCAACCCAGTTGGTAAAACAGCTCTTCACTGAAACCAGAGTGTTGAGTGACACATACTGGTATAGGAAGAAACTTACGCAAGGGCAGAATGATTAACGAGGTATAGATTAGTAGAGTATTGGATTAAAGAAAGACAGCGATTCAAATCGACGACGCCTACAAACGTATGCTTCTCCAGGATTTCTGTCAGTCCTAGGGAATGATAGATTAGTCACAGGTCCTGGAAGCGAACAGGAAATACATACGATTATGTTTGTTCTTGATTATATTCTGGCGCATATTTTTGACTGATGTTAGGAAACACTCTGACTCTTTGATTTCACGGGTCTTGACAGGTGGAGGAGGCTCTACGACTGATGAGGACGGATCTTCCTTCTGGCTAGGTGATACCACCTGGGATGGATTTACCACAGGAAACATCGAGTCGAGCGTCCGGTCTTGTAAAGATGTCCGTACTTTGTGCTGAGAGTACACCTTTTTCACGGCATCACCTTGTAGAACTATGTAAGTTATCCATCCCTGAATATTCACTCTGCCTTTACCTGTCGGCACAGCGGATGACACCTCTTCATCCCGTTCCTCAGCCTGAACTTCTTTTTCCTTTCCTTTCCCCTTCCTGCTTTGGGTGTTCGGTTCTGCGATTCCTCCAGTCAAGATCGTCTAGGTAAGTCGATGAAGGGTTAATGAGGCATAAAGGTTGGGCACATAATAAGTACCTGATACTGAAACACTCTCGATTGACCTTGCGATGCAAGAGCGTGGCTAAGCGAATCTGAAATGCACTCGATGATGACTTCCTCATTGAGAAAATGAACTTCGCGCTTTGTAGGGTGCACATTAACATCAACTGCGCGTGGGTCAATCATAAGGCTGAAGTCAACAATATGAGCACATTATATGCCGACGTCCTATCCAGACGAACCTCAGGTATACAAATGGAGAAGCTCCTTTGGGCAAAATCCCATTATACACAGCTTCTATTGCACGCTTTATCCGCGAAGACTCCACAAGCCGATCTGAGCAGCAGGTAAGAATAAAAACACAGAAGATATCACGAACATACGATTTATAAACAGGAGGAAGGTCATCTTTTTTGTTTGATAGTTAGCATTAGTGAATAAAGCTTCAGCATTCCAAGCCTCAGGATCTTCATCATCCAATGCGTCTCTATCTTCATCGTCGGCATCGTCGGCATCGTTAGAAGACGTAAACTTCCTCTTTCGCGTCTTTGAAGAAATCTTTGTATAAAGCAATTCTTTTGCTACTGAGTGACCGTATAAGAGCCGAATAGCGTGCTTTATCTCAGAACCAGCCGGCGTAGAGAGATCAGGAGAAGAGGATCCTACCTAAGGTCAATTAGAACGACTCTCATCAAAAGATACTATTTCTGACTTTCTTGCATGTAAATGAAATCTTTGGGTTATGCACTGCATACCGCGTCATGGCATCTAGAATACGCATATACTCCTCTGAAGCGTTACGCAGTGCTGAAAGACGTGTTGGCGTATTGTAAAAGAGATCTTCAATCTGTAGCAGACTTAGAATCTGCACAGGAGCTAATGAAACCACTCACAATGATAGTAGTGCCATCATTGCCCGCACAGGGTTTAGGATCTGGAGTTTGGCCTGCTTTTTGTGCAATAAGGACTCCATCCAAGTATTGCGCTCTAATGAATACAATTGGTTAGATGACAAACTGAAACATTATTTTACTGACTTCCAGGCACAGCTGTCACTTTTGGTCTTGGTTAAGACTGTCAACCGTGAGATATGTGATATCGATGCAAGAGCTTCGCCTCGAAACCCGTAGGTAGTTAAATGAGAAAGATCAGAGAATGTTGAAAGCTTTGAAGTTGTGAAACGTTCCGCTAATATTGGCAAGTCTGTTTTCTAGCAATTACAAAGTAAGGCGCGTATGCAAAGGAGATATCGATACGTTCTTACGCGGATACCACAGCCATTGTCTTGTATTTGTAGTAACTTAAGGCCACCATCTTTTACGGTAACACGGATGAACGTCGCCCCAGCGTCAAGTGAGTTCTCCAATAATTCTTTAAGGGCTGAAGCAGGACGATGTATTATCTTTTTTTTTACGTTTGTGAAGTTAAGGTAAAAGACAAGGGCTCAAGCATACCTCTCCTGCAGCAATTCGGTTGATCAGGGACTCATGAAGACGGCGGATTGGAAGAGGGCCTGGTGGTTCAGGCGAGTCTGCACGCGACATAAAAGGAACACTAAGCCGGGGTGACCGGCCCGGATTTATCGAAATATCAACAAACCCTAACCTAACACATGGGTCAGAGGACGGTAGGGTTACTTATTGTATCTTCGGGTCTCGAGCTCGAGCTTTTTGGGTGAGCAATTGCACCTTGAATCCAACAAATGGCGACCGCAACAATGAACTCCTCACAGTCATTGCTCAGCCCTTCTATGTCTTATGGTGCCAGCTATGGCCTGACATTCGACAAATACCGTGGAGCAGTAATCGAGGCAAGCTTTGTTATTTACTGTTTCATTATCTCATTATCCACCTTTTCACACTGGCATAACCAACTAGGATTTGCAACTCCCACCGGCATTCTGCATACCATCTTCTGAACCCATTGCGACTGCTATCGAGCAAGCCTACGAGCGTGACTTTTCACATATACCGTTCGTGGTCCCTTCTTGCTAATTACATTGACCCTGAATGTCTGTCTTCCTTCAGCGTCTTAAACAGTAAGCGGAGACCATTAGGGTACATTGATGTTGCTGCGCTCAAGAAAAAATGGGAAGCGGGACATACTGATCCTGTAAGCTTTTTGTCCAACTTATCGGCATCCTGATTCATGCTTTCCAGAACGATAAAGTCCTCCAACACATGACAAAGTTTAAGCGGGGTCCAGAGGAGCCATATACTCTGATTACTCCTATGTCCCCATTAGCCGACCTTGAGAAGTTCTTAGAAGACAACGTCTTTGCCCTTGGTGTGCTATGCCAGAATCCACGCCCGTTGATGGGACTGACTGAAGTATATGTAGTGACAGATAACGATCGCAAGTTTGTACTGGGCGTTGCAACACCACAAGACCTTGAGCACTTTGTAACACGTCGTGGACTATATTGAGTACCCCTAAGAATAATCAATGTGATATGCCTAACATATCAGTGATTTTTGTACACTTTAATTTGTATCATTATCGCACATATCACGTTACAAACGTGACTAGGGAACAAACTAAGGTATGAAGTCACCAACACTTTATTTTTGTATTCCAGGCCTATTGCGTCGAAGAGGCGCTAGTATGTGAGGTATGGTGGCCGCCTTGCCCGCCAAAACAACAATTTGTTTCGAACTGAAGGCAGATGTCCTATAGTAACGAGACGTTCACCGGGTGCATCCTTCCAGTCTTTGCATACACTTACCGAAAACAATGGCAGGTCCCCATGCTGCGAGCAGCAATGCGATGTGTTGAGTTCCGAAAGCCCTTGGTTGCGGCCGATGAGTGGCTATATCTATGACTGTCGATATACACGCGAGCACTTGCACTAGTGTGAATAACCTGTGCCACAAATTTATCTCAACACGAACTAAATGGAGAACAAAAGCAACGAACACTTGGAAAATGATTATCCTCCAGAATGCTGGAGTAAGGTTCAGAGGGCGCCAACGTTGCTCTCCTTTAGACGATCCTGTCATCGTTTGAGTGCGGATACGCAAGAAAAACAATCCTGGACACACCTCTCCAGTGTTGTCGTACTAGAGTAGGAGATTGTGCTGGTACATGGCATAATTCGACCTGCTCCAGCTCACCCTTCGCGGTCAAAATCATAGTGTTATCGCCGAGATTACTACTACCAATCTCGTCTGGGACAATCACATCATCTACCCCTTGTTCTACGTCATAATCGCTGTCGAACTCTTTTTCTTCTTTGGGTTCTTGAACCTCGTCCGGCTCTATGATTGCAGTCACATCTGGCTCCTGACTGCTGATATTGATTTCTCCCTCTACGTCGGTGTTTCGACTTCTCCTGGATTTGTTAGGTAGTTGGGTAGGGACCGCGAACACTGGGATGGTTGACGACACGGTTGACAGATGCTCTTCCGTGTCCGATGATGTCGTGATGGATTGACAACTTTTGGCATTTGTACGTGAGAATGGAAGGTGAAAATTTCCAGACAATGGTATTGAACTCGCTGAGGTGGGAGAAAATGGCTGCCTATGTTGCTTTTGTGAGTCTTTTTTCCCAAGCTGCGCGCGCCTAACTGAATGCTCTCGTAGTTCCATACTCTTCAGCTGATTGGACGAAAACCGTGAGACAAAGGTGCTCCCTGAATATTCCAGGGATCGTGCTCCTTTGAGAAACTGATTGGTCTTGTATAGCACCATCAATGACTTGATTGACAAGAGAAAACATGGCGCGGATAACACAAACGGCATCCCGGCGTACCCAAAAAAGCGTACCCTGTCGACAATTAGCCATTATTAAACTGGGGGTGTACGTATGATATATGGTACGGTAAGTATGTACGTACCATTCCGGCCTGCTAGAGTCGCAGTGCAAGTCGTCTGTGGGTTGAATAGCATCAAATTTGAGCGCGAGCGTGACATGTATCACTGTCGCTACCGCAGGATACACAACTATAGGGAATAGGAAGGCTGGCCGCCACCTCAGAACACTGATGGACGTTTAGGGCTGGTGATGCAATATAGTAGAGATTGACAGCAGACGCACGTCTGGCCTTCGTGCCCAGATACTCGAGACCGTAGTACTGCAAGGCTTGTTGCGGCAGAGAAAGCACTTGCTACTCCGGTTAAGATGTAGGTGGCAGTACCTATGATGAATGTTTGTGCTATTCGGGAGTGGTCAGTTGAAGCAAGACGTGTCAGGAATAGAATGCGAACCCAAGCAAAATTTTCTAGGCATCAAATGAGGATCCATCCTCCATGCAAGTCCTTCACTAGCCGTAAGCACGCGTCGTGAAGGAGCTACAAGACGGTTTCCCTCGTACCTATACAGAAGATGACTTGCATTAAAGTGCAGCCAAAGCAGTAGCATAACGGGCCCCAGTACGCGCCGACAGCACGTCCGAAGGCAAGTAGAGTTACCCAACATGAGAACAGTCCTTTCAAGCAGATTAGAGCTCTGACTTTCGGACGCGTCAATGGCCTTTGCTCACCTAGAACTGAAAGGACGAACCATACAACCTTTAGGCTGTAAGGCAACATAATGGGACTAGAACATCAAGGAGTTGTGAGTAGCGATTATTTCAATGCAGCTGGTATATCTATAACCAAAAAGGCCACACGCTTAATTTATTCGAGTGGCGTTTGTTCTGGTTTCTGCCCTTATGACAACTAGACCAGTTCTGAAGAAGAAATAATTACCGTTACTCCATCAAAAGTCGGATCCTTTCCTTCCTGTGGTTATTCCCTTTGTTTGGGTTTTCGGGCAAGATGAAATTCTGGCTTCTTGTGAGAACGTAAGTGGAGCAGGGCTAAGTTTCATCAAGAAGTTATGATGACAATCAAGAAATGTCAGTTTTATTGGACACATCAGGGGAAAGAAAGTTGTACTCAATCAATGGACGCCGCGCCGGCCTTGTCCGCATGGCGCGCTAGCTGATAATGGAGTAGATTAATAGATAATGCTTCTGAGAGGTTCACACTATATAGTACGATATTTCTTCGGATCCAAATTCTCATTTCCCTAAATATCCTTCAGAACCTTTAGTACAGAATGGCATCTTCACTTAACGACAAGTTTTACGTTCTGATAGCATGGCCATATATACCCTAACCTCCAGCAATGGGTAAAATATACGGTAAGGGGCACAAGTAAATTACTAATTGCTCATCATGGATTTTTTCCCTCACCATGTGGAATATAGATGTATACAGTCAATTTCACGGCTCCTGCGTTAAATATGGTTCAATATAATTCAAAATACGACACCCACTGTGTCTACAACAAGATCGCTCCACTGGGTGTAAAAAAAGAAAAAAAAAGACAACCCCAAAAGTCCTTCGTTCGTGACATAACCTAGTTACGATCGTCAAGAAAAAGACTGACGACGAGAAATCTCAGCAAGCGGGTACAGACGGACTTGGAAGAAAGAGCAAAAACGGAAGAAAGAAAAAGAAAGAAAGAAAGAGTAGCAACGACCATAATACAGTAAGTACAGGTAACGAAGATAGCCAAACCTTCCGTCTAAGCAATTAAGGTGAGATAGTCTAAGATATAGGGCAAAGAAATGGGTCATCCCCCAACTGGAGGTAATGGTCTGCCTTGGCCAGGTCTATCTTGCGGTGTAAACACTTCCAATAAGTGTGAGCCGCCGTGTCCCATGGGTGCAGGCAACTTTGAACCCTTCTGTCCTTGGAATGCAAATTTGGTTTCCTGGGCACCATTCCAGATAGCTGATGCCTTGCTGGTTGGGGCTTGGCGGCCATAAATGAGAGTTGGATCTCCATGGGCTTTTGCGGCTTTTTCAAGGATGCGAAGTGCTTCCGGACTCCAATGGGTAGTATTTTTACCTACTCTAGGAGGGAGCGGCCCATTAGTAACATTTCCAGCGGGGGGAATAGCGACGGAAGTGCGATATATAGAACCCGGGTATTCAATCACAGTTGGCGGGCCAGGAGGACCCACAGGAATGACTTTCACAGGTGGTTCAGGAGCCTGCATAGGAGCAGGATGTCGAGGTGCATCATTGCGTTGTTCAGCAGGTTGATGGTGACGAGTGCGCCAGTGAGGTGGTGGGACCATAAGTATTGTCTCTTCATCTGAAGAGCGGCGCCTACCATGTCGTGGCTCATGGCTCGATTCCAGTTGAGAAGCCTTGTGCCTCCTTCCTTCATCCCTTCCATTATAGTCTCGACGCTCGCGTTCTGATTCGTAGCGTTGATGGCGATATCGTCGGTCCTTATCTCTCTCACGATGATCTTCGTTGTCTCGATAATGCCGGCGATTACTCGTTCGTTCCCTCCCATCATCTCTACTGCTACGATATCGATCGTGATCGTAAGCGTATGCTGGGGTATGTGAGTGGCTGCGTTTGTGACTGCCGTATTTCTGGGTGGCGGATTGCAAAAATGAACATATGGCGAATGAAAACAAGAATTCACGTACGTCCATATAGGAGTAGTCTTTGGGGAGACTCCTGCTTACAGAGCCATACCTGTCATGACGATGCTTGTCATAATAACGGTCCTCATAGCGGCGATAGGTATCCCTGTCATAGTAATCTCTCTCCCTCTTTTTGTCTTTGTACTTGTCTTCTCTGACTCGCTCCCGCCGATGGTCCGGCTCTGGCTCAGCATGCTTTAGAGCCTCTTCAACTTCCCCTCCATCGTCAACGTTCCCTTCTGCAACATCCTCAATTTCCTGTGGTGATTTTGGCTCTTCCGTGTCTTTCTCTTTATCCTCACTTTCCAAATTTTGGTCTGCATCAATAGCTCTCTCTTTTTCCTTTTCCCTTTCTCTCCTTTGAGCTCGCCTTTCTCTCTCCCGCTCCATCTCCCTTTCTTGTGCATCCCTTTCTCTCTCCTCTTCCTCCTTCCTCCTTCTCCTCCTCTCTCTATCTCTCTCCCTTTCCTTCTCCTTTTCTCGTTCTTTTCGCTCCCAATCTCTGTCTTTGTAGCGGTCCCTGTCATGCGACCCATGTCTTGGGTCATCAGCCGCAGCGTCCCGATAGAATCGACGAGATCGATGACTGTGGTACCGGTCCCGATCTGTATCACTCTGAGCGCGTCTTCGCTCTCTTTCACCCTTTTCAGGTGACCGTTCATAATCGTGTGCTCTATCTCTTTCCCTTGCTCTCTCCTTATCCCTCTCCCGTTCCTTGTATCCATCCCTGTCTTTTTTACGTCTGTCATCATGACGTCTTGAATCGTGATTATCTTTGCTTCTTGATCTAAATGATACCGTCACCCCTCGTGCACAATCGGGACTGGATGGAAGTGGACGCACCTTCGTGATTCATGCCGTTGAGTAGGATGTTCAATACCACGATCCTCATCATGTTTTGGCCGTTGAGATGAATCGTGATGTCCACGCTGTACAAAATGAGATATTTGATTGAAATGAAAAAGGGTGATATGTATTCATACCTCTGGTGAGCGTTCGGCATGGCTTAGGGGCAACGGATCACTGGATGAGCGAACAGCAGCCGGGGCATGGTAGAAAGGTGGATGCGACATAGGAGCGGCATCTGCAGCCATTCTGCTGTTAATTTCCATCTGAAAAGGGGGGGGAACCATAAGATTGTGTACCGCCATTGCAGAGATCTTTACATACCTGGATTTCTCGTAAGAGGGCAACTGCATCTGCTCGAAACTGTTCATAATCATTTTTGCCCGATAGTGACGCGCCAAAAGTGAATTTCCGTTGTCCTTTTATGAGTTTACCGCCGTGGCCAGACTGTGGTAGTGACAATCTTGACCCGAAAAATGGGACGTTAGTCTCTGAATCAGTGAGGCAACCCCCCCCCCCCCCTCCCTCCGCAACACGAGGTGGAAATTCAAACATACTTTTTTGTTCGTTCTTCGAGTTCTGCGATGCGAGGGTCGTCATTGAAAGCCTCCCTATACTGTGAAAGGAGAGCGGCCGCTTCGTTTAAGGCCTGATCGCCCTCTCCTTTAGGGCTCAAGTTATTCCCGGATACACGTGGTGGGGGCGCATCGTCAGGAGCATGAGGTGAGAATGGGGAAGCGGAATCTGAAGGCGATGGAAGGGACAGAGGACTATCGGATCGCTTGTTTGAGTTTGCAGCGTCAGGGAGTTCAGGAGATGATTTGTGCTGCTGCTTGCGGAAGAAGAATTTGGGGCGGAGAGGGTTGTGCTGGTTGTCGGGTTTGACGTCTGATTGGGTGCCTGCGCCGCGAAAGAGCTTGAATTTGGAAGGGCTCATGTTTTGTAAACAGGGCTGCGAGGCCGCTGTTATGGGGAGGGACGGGGGAGAAGGCAGGGACTTGGAAGGAGTAAGGAAGAAGAGATAGAGTAACTTGAAGTCAAGACGGCTGTAACCTGAGCATGGGTATTCACTTCCTTTCTTGTCCTATACTCATTCACTCGCTCATTACATTAATTAACCCCCACATCATAGAGAATCTCCCTGTTCATATTTAATCTATTCACTTGCATTTGTAACCCCCCCAAGTAGCTACTCGCAATACTGGCTCAAATCTAAGCCAGCCGGCATCGCCTCGTCGCGTATCCCGGCCAGCAAGTTCTTGGCTGCAAGTGTTGCCATTCCTAGTCTAGTCTCCAACGTTGCACTTCCAATGTGGGGCAATATGACGCATCTACGTGTCCATTGAGATCAAGGGAATCCTGTGCAAGCAAATCACACTGACTTGGGTTCTTGCACTAGGGAATGATCTTGGGTGATACGAGGCTCACCCTCCACAACATCCACACCTGCACCCCAGAGCCACCCTTCTCTTAGTGCTTTTGCTAGGGCGAAGGAGTCGACCACCGTTCCTCTGCTAGTGTTCACTAGAACACTGGTCTTCTTCATGCCTTTCAGGAATTCCTCGTTGACCACGTGCCTTGTTTCCGCGCCTCCGGGGGTGAGAACGAAGAGCATATCGCTATCACTGGCCAGTTGACTCAAACTCACTTTCTTGAGAGTTCGTAAGGATGCCTGAAGAGCGTATATTCAGCATTTCACCTTGGCACGAGGAGTGCTATTCTTACGGGGAATTCCTTTTTCAGTTCTGCATCGCGATCAGGGTTATAAGGTGAATCTGGGTTTGATGTATATATACAGTCTGTTATTCCGAAAGGTATTAACCTTGAGAGTGTAGCACGGGCGATGCGCCCGAATCCAAGAAAGCCAACAGTGCGTTGTGTTGATGTTGTTGAAGCACTCAGTTGAGGACCACAGAACAGGAATGGCGACCAGGTGTAGTTCGGCCACTGTTATTTTGACATCAATGCACGTAGCTGTTATCAAAGAGAAAGCCTGCGCACTTCACCCTTGTCTACAACTGACATGGTTTGTCGTGCATTTCTACCAGCCATGAGTGCGAGCATGACTGACAGGTCCGCCACTGATGGGACGTTTAGAGGTTGTGTCTATTAGGAACATGTACTGTACCTGCATCGGTGAGAACGTCGGGAGTATAACCCAGTTTAATTCGCCGTTTTGCAATTGCACGGATGTCAAGGTGCTCTGAAGGTCGTGTCTGGTCAGCTGGGAGGAAAGTTGACAACCTGACAGGATCACTTTCCATAACCGACAGACATTGTTGAGACGACACGTAGAGTGGGGCCAGCTGTATTGAATGTATTGAAAGCGCTTAGGTGCTGACAAGAGTACCACTAACCGGCATCAAGGATCTCTGGTGTTACCTAGCAGTTATGGGTATTTTTGCTTGGGAACATCCATAGTAGAGTATACGATACCTTGTCAGTGAGCATGACGAGTAGCCCTGTAGTACCAGGCAGCTTTTCCAGAAGCCACTGCTTATCGACTGCACGATCATGGGGCCAGACAATAAGCTGGGCTCTGATAAGATGCACAAATAAATAACCAGAGTTTAAACATTACTCACATCGATATCATTCTGATCCCCGAGTAGGGGCATGACATCGGGCCCCAAGTCTCTGGTAACAACAACTTTTAAAGGAGAACTGATATGGGAAAGTATGTTCGTTAGACGAATAGCCACGGAGGGATCAAAAGAGATTGACTTGGGCATTGTTAGATTGTTCCCTGTCCACCGGTAGTGAGATAGAGAATGAGAGTGTTGGCGGCATGATACAGATACACGGGCCGGAGTGCCGAGGAGTGAGAGAGCAAACGCAGGCCATTGTTACCTATTTCTTATTTCTTTTACAGACATTATTGTACGTTATAACTACAGTACTACTATCGTACAGTGCGGTACGGTCCCTCAGAACGTAAGTGAATCACGTGCCTGCGCGTTCGCATTGTTTGTAGATGATTTGTGTTAGTCACGTGCTGTTTAGTGTGGACGAATTTGGAAGTGGCCCGAAGCGAAGACTGTCTACTCATCCAGTCCATCGACTCTCTCCATCGCTGTTCCTCTATACCCCCCTTCACTCTGAGGAACACTTAAAGCCAGCGAGCTTTATGTCTTCAAATATTTCTGTACGTTACTCTATTCTAATCCTTCTCAAAATCTCACTTTCTTACTTATTCAATTCAGACACGCCGGATGACACGTACAACCCGTGTTACAGCGGCAAAAGATATTGAGAATGCCAATGCTCGTCCTAACAGGATCTCTACCCGTGCGAAACCCCCCTCCTCTTCTGCCACTGCTGGTATGGTGAGCACAACTGGAATTGTAACCCGCGCAACAGGCGCAACCGCCGCATCAAAAGCAAAGGCAGTCACTATTCCTACTGACCCAAAGGTCGTAGCATCAGTAAAACGGAAACGGGAAGCTCTTGGAGAAGTGACTAGTCTTGTTACCAATAACCGATCGCGACCCCTGGCGGGTAAGGGTAAGGTCAAAGAGGAAAAGTTTGATGGCGTCGTCTTGAACAAGACCAAAACAACTCTGGCTCGACAGCCTCTTCGTACCGTAGCTAGTACCCGTCAGGCAACCAAGGTCGCAAATAAGACGGAAACGTCTGAAAAGATTAAAGAATATACGGACTCTCGCGAAGATCGGAATGAAAACGCAATGGTCGTGGATCCCCCCGCTAGAGCGTCTCTTCCAAGCCTGGCTGTACGCCGATTATTACTCAAGCAGCCCGTTGATGCCAAAACAGGAGGAGAAAGCCACAGGCGCGTATCCTCGCAGCCTCTCCCTGTAGAGCGAGAGAAGGACGATGAGGAAGCCGCTCGTGCTTGCAAGAAGTTGCGAACGTCGTCTGAACCCCCAGAAGAGGAGCCCCCTGCTTTAGATGCTGCACAGCTTCATGCCGAAGAAGAGGAAGCCGCCTCAAGAATCGCAGCTGACCTCGAGGCTGATATTGAAGAACCTGAGGCAGACCCAGACGGTCCTGACTGGGAGGATTTGGACGCCGATGATGTGGATGACCCCCTTATGGTTAGTGAGTATGTCAGTGAAATTTTCAATTACATGAAAGAGCTCGAGGTTCGTAAATGCTATTCTTATCTCCCTTCAAAGCTGATCTATTATTCACAGTTGACAACCCTACCCAACCCAAACTATATGGAAAGCCAGAAGGAGCTTGCATGGCGAATGCGCGGGGTTCTTGCGGATTGGTTGATCCAAGTCCATTACCGGTTCCATCTTCAGGCAGAAACTTTATTTTTATGCATCAATATTATGGACCGTTTCCTATCGGCTCGTCTAGTTTCTCTGGCCAAGCTTCAACTCGTTGGAATTACGTGTATGTTTATCTCTGCGAAAGTGGAAGAAATCCTTTCACCCTCTGTGAACCATTTCCACATGATTGCTGAATCAACCTATACCGAGGCTGAGATCTTGCAAGCTGAGCGTTACATCCTCAAGACACTTGATTGGAACCTTAGTTATCCCAATCCTATGCACTACCTCAGGCGGGTTAGCAAGGCTGACAACTATAATGTTGAAGTGAGGACGCTTGCAAAGTATCTTCTGGAAATCCAGTGTGTCGAATGGAGACTGGTTGCCGCTCCTCCATCTTTAGTAGCTGCCGCGTCAACTTGGCTAGCAAGACTTGTATTGGGCCACGACTATTGGGTACGATTCCCACGTGAATATCTTTTGTTCCTTGGTTATTAATTACAACTTAGACCCCCAATCTCGCCCACTACTCGTCGTATCCTGAGAGTGCTCTGCTTCCAACTGCCAACATCATTCTCAATTATTGCCTTAGACCTATCCGGCATGAATCGCTGTTCAAGAAGTATGCCGGGAAGCGCTTTATGAAAGTACGCCTCTATTTATTGATGATAACTTATCCTTGCTGATCTATGTATAGGTAAGCGTACGGATGAGAGAATGGGTATTGGAACGATGGCCTGAGGAGACACACGTAGACCTGAGCAAAGAACTCCCAAGGTTGAAAGCCGAAATTCGCATATCACGCCAAGCGGCGGCTTTGCGAAGGCAAGGTTTTGAAGCTGAGGAAGACGTGGAAGTCGAACAAGTGCTCGCTGGACAAGGTCGTTGAATCAAACATTCAATTAATTCGTCTCTTGCCGTTGCACTTGACACTTCATTCTTGCCAGTCCTTCGTCAACAGATTACAGAATCTCTTTTTGACGCTTGTTTTTTTTTCTGCATTATATTGTCATCACCTCAAGCTGCATTTCTTCGGTTTCATCAATCAATCAAAACTCAATATCCGTTATCCATGCCTCCAATTCTTTGAACAACCTAATCGCGCAGTATTTCAATTTTTTTTCACAATGACCTACAGTGTTTTCTTGTAGCAACGTTCAAGCTAGCAATTGGTTAATCTGTCTTCCACCCTTGCCAATCCTTTTTGTATTCATTCGACAACGTTTACCCCTTTCCCCCTTTTTTTCTTCTCTAGATGATTTCCTCTTTTTTTTAACCCTCACTGTTGGTCGCTTTGTTTGACGTATGTGATTCTGTAGACGGCTGGTTATCATTCACTTCGAACAGACTACCTACAACGGAGGAAGTAGTTTTTCTACTCATTCCCTCCAATTCACCACCGCATTACATCCCTCTTGATTTTTCCTTTTTCTTTGTTTTCTGTTTCCCCCCTTACGAGTCATGTCCTCCCCCATTGTTCATAGTGTTCTGACTACCTTGTTGTCATAAAGATGATCCAAAATATTTATGTCGTCCTGTATGGAATCAGTATGGAATCACCGTTATATGAAGTTGAATATAGTTAGAGTGGGGAATCAATATATGCGACCGATTGGAATTATAAGCAAGCTGTGCGGGCTTTATTAAGGTGTACTTACTATACATCATGCTGAGCCCTCAATGTATTGCTTGCCCAACGACTGTATTTGTCTTGTTTGAATGGTTTCATCCATTCAAGTGTAACACGTCCTATAAGGCCTTACAGCGTGGCTATACAGTGTGCTCTATATGTTTTTTCGGAAATGGCGGCCTTCACGAACTTATTCACTTGTAGTTGACACCGACGAGTTCATCGCCATTCTTGGTTATAGGCATCTCAGACTCCTAGCCCTGTGACCAGGTTCTGACATCTTGTTCCTAGAAAATTGAAAGGAATGGATGTACGAAGAGAAGATTGTCCGTTGGTGCCTTTTCGTGGACAAACTCAACGCACCGTGCCTGGGTTTAAATTTTTGGTCGGGATGTTCTGTTACCCCTCGTAAAATATAGAGGGATTTTTTAACCCTTTCCCAGCTTTTGAGTATATACGGGTCGTGTAGGGTGCACCCTATTCATAAAGGAGCGGGCGGTTGCCAAGGTTCTGGGTAGTTGAACTTGGATGTAGTATCAACTGACCACCGGCACGCGCGTCGCAAACATTTGGCATTGATGAGAGACCTAGGAGAGAATACTATTATATGTATGATTCAAGTAGGGCGAAAAAGTGTTACCGATTGTATACCGTTTCAAAAAGTAGCAGGTCCCTCCTGGAAAACTGATGGCAAGTAAAGGCAGTTGCCTTGAATGGTCCCTTCAAGCTGTATCCCCTGAATGAGTAACGCCGTGTAGCTTAGTTGGCGCGTGATATCGGTAATCCAAGGAGACGAGTAGACTGGTTTAGGAAGAACAGTTTATCCAAGGCGAGGCTATGTTTCTTCAGAGTGGCTTCTGAACTACTAGTTGATAATGATGCACAGGAGTTGCCACCTTAAAAAATCGAGTGGAGTGTGAAGTGGATGGGATATTTTGATACAATACAATAGGGACTTGACCATGGACGTACAAAGTTGAGTTACAAGCTGAATGTTGTCAGTTTGAAGAAGATGGGTCCACGGTCTATATAATTACTGTATCCTTCTTGCAGCCAATGGTTCCATGTTTGAAGACCTCTCCTACAAGATTGTCATCCTCGTGTATTCCAATCCTGGGCAGAAAAACTAAGTGAGAGGTATTTTGAGATGATACCACTTCATTGCTACATGTGTTTTCCTTCACTATGACCATGGTATATCAATCACTGTGTCTGCATCTGCACTTTTGGGAGGACAACGATATTGTCTTTCGCCATTTTTTAGTAGCGGTTGAAGAGGACCACATACTTTGGGCGGAAAGGTAGACAAAATAACAAGTCCTTTAAGCTTTGCCCCCGATTCGCCCATGCTACTGGAACAGCTGTTATTGATATATGATAACTTTCCCTACCTGTACTAACGATACTCCAAGATACTCAGGGTCCAGTTATGTCAGGAGAACGTATTTTGCCTTCTGTTTCTCATGTACTACAGACTGGTAAGCTCTTGATAAGGAACAGGCACTGAGGCTGAGGGATGAAAGTAGTCAATATAGGCCAAACCTGACTAGGCGAACCAGGGAACCAATGAGACACACTCGATATTATGCCTCCCAAATCCTGTTCCAGAAATATATGACCATCGGAGAACTACTATATATCCATATCATAGCTGAATGTGATTCTCTGTAAACTTTGGTTTAACTCACTGTTGAACAAAAAAGGTCGGTCCCACGTTAGCTAAGTACCAGGCTCACATCTCTCCAGGATACTCCAACCCCCAGGATTCTCAACCTCCCATTCATATTGTGATAGCAAACGCATATACTTTTTAAATGAAGGTAAATTATCAATGCAATTGTTTCCTCGTTTTCCGGGCTCTCCTGCATATGGCTATTTTCTTCGCCAAATGGCATTGTTCTTGTATGTGGCGAATATCTTAATCGATGAATATTGCTGGGGTGACCGGAATGGCCATTGCACGTTGGGAATTAGGGAGCATGAGTACTTTTGATCTACCTGTAATTAATCTAAGAGAAAGACTGGTGATATTGTGTCAGGCACAACACATGCATAGATTCTAGATTTGCAAACCATCTCACCAGAGAATGTTAGATAATGTCACCGCGCTCTACAAATCATCTCCCCCGGTAGTCCCAGCTGAAGAGCCTCGCGTGCCTCTAGCCATTCCTTTCCCTTCACCTTTGTCTTCAGAATTGCAATTTCGCCCATTCCCAGAGGTTTGATAGTCTGTGCTCTGCGACCTGAACAAAGTAGCCGTATTTCAGACAAGTCCATAAATATTCGCTTGCTTGGCTTGCTAACGAGTGCCATGTTACGCAGAACGGGACGGTCATCACGATACTTGAGGTCTGCCCATATTCGTCGTTGAGCCTCTCCAGCAGTTTCAAACGCTGAAGGGGATGGCTCTTGAATAGTTCCACGCGTCACATTGGAAATGAAACCAGCGCGAAGTAAGATTGATAGAATAGCGAGATTTTGGGTGGTATGGTGGAAGGCTATCCTTTGATGACGGGCGCGAAAGGCATTTTGTAACCGAGTGCAGAGGTCATGGGGCAATGTCATTCCACCAACTTGCAACTAAACAAAGTGAGAAAGACTCATGACGCGGGATGAATTTAGCTTGCCTGCGATGACCGTGTTGAGAGTTGGTGTTGTGGTGTGTTTGGGTTTGGTGATCTGGAGGATAAGTTGTTGTGGCGTATTTATTGGAGGCGGATTAACTTTAAAGCGCACCGTGTTGAGTGGTTCTCACGCTCCAGCAATGGGGTTCTCATTAACATTGGTTTGTGGGCTATTATATCCACTCGGATTGTGGGTAATCGCCAAATCTGATCACCCAGATGACCGAAAACCCTAATACATATTCGTACGACGTGGAACCATGAACTATATTATATTCGTGTAGCTATCCCATTTGATTCTATCATTTATATACCCACACCTCTATCAGCACCAACTACCGTACCTTGATTTCACGAGAGCATATATCCAGTTTCGTGTTAGCCCGGTCCTTTTATTTGCAGGGTGTCAAGGTCACCACAACTTTCCGTTCCCATTTACCATGTCCGACCTCGAGAAGACAGCCAGTGGACAGGGCGAAACTGGTTCCCTTCACAGCGCCAATGGCTCTGAGATTGATTTGCTATCATATCACGAGAAATATGCTGGTCGTTTGATTATTGACCCACAGTCTGTTGCTCACATTTGTTCAGTCATATACCTTCTTATAGCAATCTAGGGAAGCCAAAGTCGAACTTGGAGACTCCGTGGCAGCAAGGCTCAAACTCACAAAGGACGGAACAAAGGTGTTATGGCCTCAACCAACGGATTCTCCTAATGATCCTCAGAACTGGAGTAGCCGTCGGAAAGCACTTCAACTGCTGATTGTTACTTTGGCTGCTATTGTGCCTGACTTCGATTCTGGAATTGGTTGGTATTCCCGAAATATCTGAATACCATAAAATCTGAAGTTAGGTATTAGGAATTGCGGGTCTCTTCGCGTTGGCAAGAGAATATGACACAACACCTGGAGTCATTAATAATCTTACCTCAAAGTGAGTGAATGTTTTCCCTTCTGGCCGGACTTCGCAGGATTGATTAAATTATGTTGGCTGTAGCTGGAGCATATTCCTCCTAGGTTTGAAATCATTATTTAATTTCCTAATAATTTCCAATGTTGTTCGCAGGCTGGGGTGGTCTTGTTGCTGTGATGGTGATCCGACGATATGGGCGCTTACCTGTACTATTTTGGTCTCAAGTAAGTAGATCATAACTTCACGTTGAAGACAGGACAAATAACTGTTACTAGCTTCTTGCACTGGGTTTCTTGGTGGGATGTACATTTGCACCAAATCTCAAGACTTTTACTGGTGAGCAACACGCCCTCTTTAGCATTCTCTACATCAACAAAATCCCTCTTAGCCATGCGCTGTCTCACGGCGTTCTTTGGGTGGGTTGTCACCTACGCACAAATTGCTTTAACTTATTCGTTTCATCTAGAACGGCGCCTCAAGTGACAGTAAGTAGTACTACCGCATCCCTGAATCTTCTGGCCCACAAGAATAACATTTGCAGGGCTTATATGTGGTTACGGACCTTTACCCATTTCACCTACAAGCCCGAAAGGTGAGCCTTCTTTTACTATAAATTGCACCTGTTGCTTAAATCGAAGTAAGTTGAATATATGGACCATGGGTTTCATCATATCTCCCTTCATCTCACCATTCTTATTTGGTTTCTTGGTGGCGCGCACTACTTGGCGATGGGCTTATGGAGTCGGAAGTTTATACGGTGCATTCGTTGTCTTCCTGATTACTTTCTTTGGTGAAGAAACGTAAGCACCGTAATCTTCTTTCAGCTATGATTGATGACTAACTTGCTACTCAAGCATGTACGATCGGACAGTAAGACCAATACCCGAACCTCATAAACCAGGGTTTCGGTATCGAGTTGAGACCCTTATTGGCATAACTGGTTTGAAAATGGCCAAATATCGTACCACTTGGATCGAGTCGTTCCTGGCTCCTTTCAAGGTGGTCTGGAGGCCTCATTTACTTATGGTCCTATGGTTTGAGGTTCGATGCTTCAATGTCTTCTGCCGCGGCTTGTCGCTCATAAATTACAGGCGTTGCTATTTGGTTTTGGTATCGGAATCAATGTAATCCCCTTTGGTCTCGAGTGTAATATTATCTGACATTCCATAGGTAACAAACGCTGTGTTCTTGGGTTCACCACCACCTATTGGATATAACTTCAGCCAGTTTGCCATTGCTGGTGGCTATGCTACTCCTGTGGTGAGTATTGGAATATTTGTACGAATAAAATACATTGCCAAGACATTTTCCAGGTCTCTGTTGTCATTGGAGAGTTGATTGGTCGCTACGTTAATGACTGGATTATGAATATGAGTATCCGAAGAAATAATGGCGTGTTCGAAGCAGAAAGTCGCCTCTGGCACGTGCAAGCAGTTTCGATCTATCGATTCTATACTGATAAAAATTCAGGGCATGTTATCTTGCCTTACCTCTTTATATCTGCGGTTTCGTGACACTCGGAGCGGCGTTTGAGAACCATCTAAGTGTCGGAGCTCTCATCATGGGTTGGGGTATTGCGGAGACATCTATTATGATCAATACAGTGGCCGTTTATGCCTATTGTAATGACTGCTTCCCGAAGCAACAGGTGTGTACGTTCCACATGTATGAACATCTGGAAAGATTGCTAACGTTGTTTAGGGAGAGATAAGCGCCCTTATTAATCTGGCAAGAACTCTAGGAGGCAAGTCATTACAATAACACCCATTATCAAAGTCCATAATGGTTTTACGTATGGTCTAGGCTTCAGCGTTGCTTACTTCCAAGTACCTTGGGCAGCTAAGAATGGAGCAATTCAAACATTTGGCGTGGAATCAGCGTATGCAACCCTTTCCGTTCATCCATCAGGACGAATGCAAAGCTTATACCTGGATGTTTAGAATCGTATCGGGGTTGTTCCTCTTGATTGTGCCTTTCCTACAGTTAAAAGGAAGGTACCTTCGTGTGAGTTTTTTCCCACGTGGTTTTGTTCCCGTCGTCGAATTTGACTTTCATGTCCAGGAACGTTTCTCAATGTGATTTACCGTATCTCTGGATCTGGTCATGAACGTTGTTGTTGGCATTCGCATATCTTTCTATGCATTATTCCTAATGTCAATCACAGAATGTATATGTTTTTATCAGCGCCAGCGAAGTATTTATTTGAGGCTATCTCTAAATACACTCCGTCTAAACATTCTGTCCTCATTACCTCGAATGACAACGCCAAGTGGATTAAGAAATATCCGATCTCTTGGGCTCATGGGCACGATAAGTCACTTGTTGAGTCCCGTTTCGTCATCAGGAACAAAATAGGCTAGACTCGCTCGGTAGCATCGAGCTGCATGGCACAAATGGTAAAACATTGATACAACCCAAAAAAAAAAAGATCTTTGAAATACAGCACGTCAACTCAATTAAATGCAAAGGTTTTTTGAATAAAGAGGCTCATGCCAAAGATCGGGTTACCTTTCAGCTCCCCCTCTCAGCAATGCCCTCAAACGACTCTGAGAAGCAAAGCAGCGGCGATTTTCAGGACATTGATCTCGCAACGTTCCATGAAAAACATGCTGGACGTCTGGTGATTGATCCAGCGTAGGAAATATGAACAAAACTCAAGGACCACGTTTACTGATACTCCCTACAGTGAAGCCAAGGTCGAGTTCGGTGTAGAGGCTGCTGCTAGGCTAAAGCTTTCTGCAGATGGAACAAAGGTCTTGTGGCCCCAGCCCACGGATTCATCTCTAGACCCGCAGAATTGGAGCGATTTTCAAAAGACCCTGCATCTCATTATTATTACTCTTGCTTCGATTGTCCCAGACTTTGATTCGGGTATTGGTATGTTGCCCCAAGAATACGCTAGCCAATGTAGGTTTTAGTTTGACTGATCAATAGGTATTGCTGCTATCTTCGCACTGGCCCGAGAGTATAACACAACGCCAGGAGTGATTAATAATCTTACATCTAAGTGAGTTGAAGCTCAGTGACTAAATCCTCCTGTTGCTGACAACAGAACAGTTGGAGTATCTTCCTCTTGGGTGGGACTAGAAGACTGATCTCAGTGTATGTACTAACTCCTCTCCGGTTTAGGTTGGGGTGGAGTCTTCGCTGTTATGGTTGTCCGTCGTTATGGACGCCTTCCCGTTTTGTTTTGGTCCCAGGTGCGCAGTTGCTCATGAAGCAATGCTTTCCACTTGCTTTCCCCGTTTATCCACTACCGCAGGTGTTGGCTCTGGCATTCCTTATCGGTGCAACGTTCGCCCCTAATCTCCGAACTTTTGCTGGTGGGTCACTTGAATAAGCAAGAATTCAACTGATGCTTACTACCATTGCTCGAAGCAATGCGGTGCTTGACCGCATTTTTCGGGTATGCGCCCAATTCCGTTCATTGTAAAACCATATTCATAAAAATTGACTAGGACGGCACCTCAAGTGACAGTGAATAGCAAGCCTATGATTGTGTATTGCAATTTTTCCTGATTTCTTGGCAGGGGCTCTATGTAATTACGGATCTATATCCTTTTCATCTTCAAGCCCGCAAGGTATGCGATCATTGATCGGAATTCACTGATCATTTCTGACTTCAATTGAATTAGCTCAATATTTGGACTATGGGATTCATTGTATCACCATTTTTGTCTCCGTTTGCCTGTGGTTTCCTCGTTGCGAAACAGAACTGGAGATGGTCGTATGGCCTTGGATGTTTCTACTCGATTCTCGTTGTACTGCTTATTGCTTTCTTCATGAAAGAGACGTGAGTTCTTGTACTTGAAAGTGTTTAGCAGCTCACATTGCGCTATCCATAGCATGTATGATCGCACTGTCAGGCCTATCCCCGAGCCTCCTACAGGTGGTCTTAGAGTCCGAATTGAATCACTGATTGGAATAACAGGCTACAAGATGGCCAAGTATAGATTGTCTTGGAAACAGGCTATCTGGTCCCCTTTTGACGTCGTCTGGCGTCCACATATCATAGGACTGCTAGTCTTCGAGGTATTGGAGAATCCTATCAACTCGGCATCATGCTAAATTGATGGCTAGGGTATCTTCTTCGGTTTCAGCATTGGAATCAACGTGAGTTCAAGCAATATAATATGACATTTCAATTACAGCTACTGAAGCCCGCTTCATAGGTCACAACAGTTGTGTTTCTAGGGGAAGCACCACCAATTGGTTTTAGCTTGAGTCCAATTGCTATCGCCGGAATGTACGGAACTCCCATTGTACGTTCATTCTCCATGCTATCAAATGTCTTCTAATGACCATTCGTACAGGTGTCGGTCCTCTTAGGAGAGCTTATTGGCCGGTTCACAAATGATTGGATCATGAATTACTCCATCAAGAAGAACAGAGGTGTTTTCGAAGCTGAGAGTCGGCTCTGGTGATTAATTATTTATTCTGATAACTGCTTTTGTTAATGAAGTTCGTTAAAAGGGCATGTTATATTGCTTTACCGCTTTGTATCTGTGGCTTCCTTGTTATTGGAGCGTCATTCCAGAAGCATCTAAGCCTAGGCGCAGTTGTCATGGGTTGGGGCATCGCAGAACTTTCAGTCATGATCAACACTGTGGCAGTCTATGCATACTTGAATGATGCGTTCCCAAAGCACCAAGGTGAAATATCGGCACTAATCAACTTGGCTCGTGTTCTTGGAGGTAAAGTAGCTTCCAGCCTTCGAACTGTACCACTGTCAACATTCTTGCTCTAGGTTTCAGTGTTGCCTACTTCCAAGTTCCCTGGGCCGCGAAGAAGGGTGCTTTGCAAACATATGGTGTTGAGGCAGCGTGCGTCATAATGGTTCTTTGCCCATTTAACTCAGGCACCGATATCCGGATTGTAGCATTGTTGTTGGGTTTTTCCTCCTTATTGTTCCTCCCATGCAGATTATGGGGCGTCAATTACGGGTTGGTTCCAAACGTTGTCATCATTCACGTATCTCTTTTCTAACATAAATCAACACACAGGAACGATACTCTATCATTTGAATACCAGCCGAGATAATACCCACCACTGGTTGACGTGATTAGTTTGTAGTGGCTGACGGTCCTTATGAGGTGAATGCTACGTTGATTCATGAGAAACTCTTTATCACTAACGGTTGTGAAAGTTTATGGTCAAGTGTTGACGATGAAATAAGAAGCGTATATAATATCACAGTTTTATGATACCAATACAGCTCATATTTCCATCTCCATCATCCCGCGAGATATTTGCGCCTTGTGCAATCTCTGCCTGATCAGCCTAGATAGTACACAAGCGAAAAAAATTCAGCCTTAGTTACACTTGGGAATATTTTCATTCACCTTTCAAACAAGGCTAAAGGACCTTCCCTCTGCCCATCTTCCAGTCTCTTTGATGAGGTATTCTTGATCTTATTTCCACCTTTCTTCATGCATTCCCTTTCCTCCGATATCTTTTTTTCGTACCCGAAGATAGGTACCCAGCTGCTCAGGGGGCTTGTTCCTGCTTCATAGCTTGCCTCGGCCACATAGAGCAGAAGCCCATCAGGCTGGATGGACGTTGTCATATTCACGGACGTTACGGCTGTCGTAGAAGGGGTGGACGAAGCGGCTGGTTGTAGATTTTGTTCTTTGTTCGTTCCATTAGCGAAGGAGAAAGAAAAAGTTGATTGTGCAGGGGGCTGGCCTACAAGGGATGTCCGCAGACTGCTCCTACTAATAGCGACGTCGACGTCCATGTCTCCATCCTCAACGTCTGTGTTGAGTGGAGCAGCTATAGCAGACGGCTGTTGAACAAATAGCGGAACATTTATTTCAACCCTCCTTATCGACCTTGCAGCTGGGACAATACTCTCACATAATGCAGAATATGATGTGTCAGTATGGTAAGGAATAGGGAGGAACGTCATAGGATAGGAGAACTGATATTTAGAAGGGGAGTTTGGCGTGCGAAAAGAAGTGTCGTTTGGGGGATGCACACTGTGTTGCGAGTTCACTGGAACGGATACCATCGGCACAGGGACAGTGGCTTGATAGCCAGCAGTCGACTGTGCAAGCTCTGCTAATCGCGTATCTCGCCACCAGAACCTAAGATATGATTAATGTTCTAGATTGGCTACTTTCAACATGAGGCACGTACCTGAACGGAGCTTCACAATCACCCACATCCTGCCCTTTCCATTTTATCACATCAAGCACATGTAGGATACCGTTGTCTTTCCAGTTAGCATCGAGTATACAATCGAGAATAGTTAACGGTGGCAAAGAGGAAGGGAAGCGTGCAATGAGCGTTTTACCAAGTAATCGAGAACGGAGAGTAGTATTTGGAGCTAAATTTACTGTCAATGAGGAATATTCTTATCATGATGAACAAAAGGCTCACCAACTCCAGCGGTACCTGAAGACTGATGAGTCACCGCCAAACACCTCTTCCCGACTGGTACAGGCGCAACAGCTACCCAATGCGTTTCCAAATCCTTCGGTAGACGATCATCTATCACGAAGTTTCCATCTGTATCCCATGAAGGGGCACCACCCAAATTAAATTCCGACAGTCCGGGATCAACCATCTCAAGTAATTCAGCATACATGCATTTGTCTGCCCACTTGCTAGGTTTATTGGCATTTTTCCCTCCCCTTCGCTTCTTTTTTGACTTTTTCTTGGGTGGTGAGGTTGGCTCGGCGTGGACTAGTGAATGAGGGATGCTAGGGGACTCAGTGGGGGGTGTTGTTTGCTGCATTGCAGGTAAAAAGGCGGCTACTCCGGTGGATGGAGACATAGTAACTGCATCCTCTGCATCGCCTTCCTCGTCGTCTGAGCCGTTCAGAGTAAGATCAGCGAACACATCAAGCTGCCTTGTTGAATCAAACTTTTGAGCTCGACGCTAGTTGTAAAAAGGTGTGAAACCGATTTCAACAAGGATAGCATCTGTGCTCACTCGCTTCTGCTCCTCTAAAGCCTGAAACGAGCGATAAGCACAGTCAACAACGAGAGGATAAAGATATATGAACACCTTGCCTTAAGCCTCCTCGCTTCCTGGGAGATCAAAGGATCCTGGATGATTGTGGGAGGCAACTTGAATGTTGCTTTTCGTGTAGAGAACATGAGGGAAGGGGCAGACAAGACCTAACCCTAAAACAAGGTTTATGTGGGTTAAATTGAAGTGATGAGCTGATTTCAGTGGCCCTGCCTACTCGCTGCCTGTTATGCTCGCTTACACCTTATACCCAATTGCTCATCTCCCCGCCCACGATGATAGAGCCTGGCATGTCGCCTGGAACCCCGCAAAACCCCTCCTTGCTTCTTGTTCCGCGGACAAGAACGTGCGTTTATACAGTTATGCCCCCTCCGACACCGATGCAAAGATAAAGTTTTCATTGTATCATGTTATTCCAACCGGCCATACAAAGACTGTACGTGGCGTGGCGTGGTCGCCGTCCGGGGAAACACTAGCAACTGCTTCGTTCGACTCAAATATCGGAATATGGGAGCAAGAAGTTGGCGAAAACGAATCGGATGGAGAGCCGAATAAAGGGGAGTGGGAATGCGCTAGCCTACTTGAAGGTCACGAAACAGAGTGCAAGAGCGTTGGATACTCGTGTACTGGAAATATGCTTGCAAGCTGTAGTAGAGACAAAACGGTGTGGATTTGGGAGGGTGAGTAGGACGTAGATTATCTTTGACGCGTCTGATCCATAGCTAGTTCTTCCGGATTCTGATTTTGAATGTGTATCTGTGCTGATGGAGCACACCCAAGACGTGAAATGCGTTGCATGGCATCCAACTGAAGAGGTAACATCATGGCTAGATTTTCATGTAAGGAAGGCACTCTAAATCTCTGCAGATTCTAGCGTCAGCTTCCTACGATGACACGATCAAACTGTATATAGACGATCCATCAGACGACTGGTATTGCTTCTCTACGTTAACTGGACACACGTCTACAGTTTGGTCGCTAGCATGGTCACCTACTCACAGCTATCTGGCAAGCAGCTCTGACGATCGGACGGTACGAATCTGGAAGCGGGTGGGGGAGCATAAGTGGGAAAGCGCGCTTGTGCTCGATGGTCATGGACGTAGCGTATATTCCATCAGCTGGGGAAGAGGAAAAGGAAAGGCAGTCAAAGGTGAGGAATATCTTGGATGGTTGGCAAGTGCAGGCGGAGATGGAGTGATACGGATATGGGAGTTAGTCGAAAGGGAAGGGGTGGTGTGCTCAGAGCTGATTACGTCGCTGAGTAAAAGTCATGGGGTGCACGACGTTAATTGCATCTCATTCTGCAGCAGAGATGGATTTGAAGGGATGTTAGCTACGGCGGGAGATGAAGGGCAGATTGCAGTGTGGGAGATACGACCAAATTGCACAAAGTAATGTTATCTTATCTTATCTAACCTGACTCATTCTACAATGCCCGCCTTTGACCTCTCTCGTGTCATTCGTCCAAATATCCTTGCCCTCCAGCCCTATCGCTGTGCAAGAGACGATTATCAATCTGGCATTCTCCTCGATGCCAATGAAAATGCACTCGGTCACTCCATTTCCATCTCTGATACCTCCACCGATTTTCTTCAACCAATCGCAAGCACTCTTTCCCTGGACCTACACCGCTACCCTGATCCATCCCATCCAGACATAAAATCACGCGTCGCCGTTCTCCGAAATCTTCCAAGTCTAGATCATGTTTTCCTTGGTGTGGGTTCAGATGAAGTCATCGACCTCCTTATCCGCATATGTGCCATACCGGCCAAAGATAAAATTCTCATTACACCGCCTACATACGGTATGTACTCCGTATGTGCTCAAGTCAACGACGTCTCCGTTGTCAAGATTCCCCTTGAGCTATCGGCAACCCATGGCGAGGGTTGTGAGAAAGGCAGGTTCAGCGTCAGACTTGAAAACGTGAAAGCAGCTCTCAAAGCCGACCCATGCATCAAGCTCGTATTTCTCTGCTCTCCTGGAAACCCAACGGGCACATTACTTTCCCTCTCATCCATTAAATCCCTATTAGAATACGAGCCCTTCAAAGGCATTATCGTCGTTGACGAGGCGTATATAGACTTTTCAGGACCCGATGCCTCTGCCGTCTCTCTCATCAAAGAATACCCGAATCTCTGTGTCATGCAGACTCTAAGCAAAAGCTTTGGCCTTGCCGCTATTCGGTCAGTTTCTGTCTGGTTGTTTTCTCTTCCTGACATTGACTATTCCTATCATAAGTCTTGGTATCGCATTAGCCCAACCTCCTCTCATCCAGATTCTTTCCAACACAAAAGCACCCTACAACATCTCCACGCCTACCGCTCACCTTGCTCTTTCAGCGCTTTCTCCGTGCTCTATCGCCGCTATGAAGGCTAAAGCTGCACAGCTCGTTTCTTCTCGTACTCAACTCCTTGAATCTCTCGCCGAATTGCGACCTTTGGGTGTTGGTGGCCCCATAGGAGCGAATGATGCCAACTTTGTGATGGTACCTATCCTTGCTAAGCAAAGTTCTGATCCCGACAACGACAGGGCATTTAAGATCTATAAGACTCTAGCTGAAGAAAATGGGGTTGTGGTTAGATTCAGGGGGAAAGAGCCTGGGTGCAACGGTTGTCTTAGGATTACAATTGGTAGTCAAGAAGAGAATGAGGTGGTCATTGGACGATTGCGTAAAGTGTTACATGAAAACTAGATTTAGAGCAGAGTAGTTATCTATTTGACTTAGAGTGAAAAGTGTGCCACCACAACGTGGTGTCAAGCCATGTCTTGCAGTTTGAGCGTCCTAAGCGTCCTCTGCAAACAAGTTATTCAAGACAGCTGCCAGTCTGATTCCTGCTTGGGCAAGCAGCTTCTCTACTACCCGACGCTTTGCAATTGCACCTGCATATTCCGGTGTATCAAGCTCCAGGCCAGGCTTCCTTGGATGTCTTCCACCAATGAATTGACCGTCTTCGTTGACCTGAGCCATCTCGTCCTCGACAGAGTGGAAAGATCCAATTTCATCGTCGTCTAAGAACTGGGTATCATGTTCGTCCAGCTCCTTTGGCCATACTATCTCACAATTCAGCGCATGAATGGGTTTGGCCCAGCTGTATGGGCAGAGTTCTTCATCATCTGTTCCAGCACCTGGGTCATCACCACGATTCGTCAACCAGTTCCAAATGGTGACGATATGCTGCAACCCAGCAAAAGGCACATCAAGGGTCGGACGTGCAGACGACGCAGGGCAGGACAGCCAATTGGGTATTTCATCCGCCCAGTCTCGCAAAACACCTTCTACCATAATCTGACGGATATATGGATCGTAGATTGCACCTCGTAAAGAGTATTCAATCCGTTCATCGGCTAGCGGCTGGTTGTATTTACGTGGAACGCTGCGAATTGCCTTGGCAATTAGCAATCCATCCCAAAGTGAATGCAAATCTGCGAGCCGTTCATGTCTGACCACTTGGAACACGTTACATAGGACTCACTTGTCTGCCTGCCATCAAACAGCACTCTGTCTGAGTTCCCGCCTCTATCACGACCAGTAAGGTGAAGTGGCATATGCAAATCCCCCATGAAATGTATCAAAAATTTGAGTGCTTCATTCGCTGCTCCCAAGTCATCTCTTAGGGTAATATCGGTATCGTGCCCATTCATAAACTGCCCAAGTAGATTCGTCACGTTTCGCGTCGCACTAAGGATATTAGCGCCGTCCTTCCCTGCCCATCCTTGTTCGCCGGGGAACAAGCAAGTCTGTGAAGGATGGTCACCAACAGCACCAACATAGTGCAAAGATGCGGACCAGCGCATCCGATACCGGAAGCGATCTGCCCAGGCAGCCACAGGGGCAAGATGACATTGGGGTTCATCTGGGTTCCGGGAGGTATAATTGAGGACAGCACAGAGAGTGGGGTATACGGAGGGATTAAGGTGTATCTGAGCAATGGTGGCAACTATTTCATGACCTAACAAGGAAAAAAAGTGAGTAACGAACTGAGGGGAAAGTATGGGATGACACACCAGCTGCACCCCATGCATATACAGTGGGACAAAGGGTGGTGGTAAGAACGGCAGCGGGAAGGAGAGAGTAGAGGCGCATGAGAGGGGGAAACAACTAAACGGTGCCTCTTGGCCTTTGTACTACCCATTATAAGCTGATAGTAAACGCCGCAGTGACAGTGACATGACATAACAGTCACAGTTATCTTAATCTTATCACTGACAACCCGAAATGTTCAGATTTGACTTTGCGCTCGGCGATGATGCAAATGACGACAACGACAATCTCCTACGCATCGTCCCCCCTGCCCTTCCAGGCAATCCCCCACTCAATTCAAGCTCAGAGCCGTTCAGACAACTTTCTCTGTCACACCTCCTCGACACCCTTCCTCCTCTTATATCCTCTTCCCCGCTCGTCGTTCCAATATCCTCCAAAAATGCTCCTCTCATCCTTCCGCGCAGGGATTTATTTGATGCACGTTTTCAGCTTATATCAGAGTCCAACTTAGATGACACTCTTTTAAAATTCCTCGACTCGCCCTCTGATTTGGTTCCCGGCCAATATGAAGGTGGCTTCAAAACATGGGAATGCAGCTTGGACGTCGTAGATTATCTAGAGAACAGCAATGTTATCCCATCACCTGTCGGAAAACAAGTACTTGAGGTTCGGAATTCTTTCATCACTTGTTCAGTATGCCCCTCACCGTCCGCAGGTTGGTTGTGGAACTGCCGTCCCTTCAATGTACCTGCTCCAACGTCTTTTCTCATCTGCAGTGGACACGGATAAGCTGCCAAGAACTCTTTTTCATCTCCAAGATTATAATGCATCCGTGTTGGAGTATGTTACTCTACCCAATCTATTCCTTGTGTGGTGTATGTTTTCTCCTTGGTTTTCTGCTATTCCTGACTTGACTTCCTAGACATGTCACCTGCTGGTCGTCGATTTCACGAGTCATTGCACCAAGATGTCAGTTTGGGTGGATCAAATACTCTTGGGCCATCTATCCCATGTGAAGTTAACATCACTCCAGAGCTCAAACAGGCTTTCCTCTCGGCACTCCAGGAACGTAATATCTCTCTTTGCTTCTTTAGTGGTTCCTGGAACCAATTCAACCTCGAACATGTCCTCGATAACGCCGAAAAGCGTACATACGACGTAGTTATAACTTCCGAGACCATTTACCGCACAGAGAGCCTTCCCTCCTTGATCAATCTACTGAAACTGTCTTGCATTGGTTCGAATCTAACCCAAACTCCCTACGTATGTCTCGTTGCTGCCAAGGTATTATATTTTGGTGTTGGTGGGGGTGTCAATGATTTTATCCAGGCCTCCAAAGAACAAATTGGGACTTCGGTTGAAACTGTTTGGGAACACAAGGAGGGTATTGCCAGAAAGGTGCTACGCATAATCTGGTCTTAGAGGATTGGAATCTATAATACGGATCGAATGTAGTGCCAAGGACCGATCCAATCTTCCATCTATGAAACTTCCTTGGTTAGCAATTGACATCAGCACCACAGAAAATCCTTAATCTTAGGAAAGTTAGATACAACAACAGGAAAGCAATCTCATTCATCCGTTAATTAATGCCAACACAAGGGTAAAAGACTATGGTATAGATTGAACTATGAATCTTTGGTCCTAGAGCTCTCCGTCAGCCACTTTTGCCTTAATTGATTCCTTGTCGCTAATAGTTTGTTTATTTCCTCCACCTCACTAGATGAGTTCCTCCTCCACAACACATCCCCAGAACCCGTAACATAGAACAGCCGATATGTTCGGACGCACAGCTTGATCTCAATACCAGGTTTAGTGACAACAAGTGGCTCCACCTTCTGAATATCTGCAGGAAGATTCCTGTTCAAGAAGGGTTTAACATCATCAAATCAGCTTCTGCCATTGCTCTTACTTTCGTAGGAATGGTCGCCGGATACGATTTTGAGTTATACCATCAGTAATTTCACACTGATGAGGTAAATGAGTCCAGTAGAAACCGTATAGTGTGCAAACATACGGAAACATATGAATCAA
Source organism: Amanita thiersii Skay4041 (assembly GCA_002554575.1). NCBI lineage: Eukaryota > Fungi > Basidiomycota > Agaricomycetes > Agaricales > Amanitaceae > Amanita > Amanita thiersii. Next base: position 8,628 of record KZ302077.1, on the reverse strand, counting down.
TATAGCTTTGCCATCTGCCTGTCAATGCTTCCGAGTCGTCAAAACTAGAGTCGTCCTTTCCTGATAGTTGCACGGTCATGACCTTTGTTTCAGGAGTCTAGAAAGGGAAGGTGAGTCCTCACCACCGCAGATGACGGAAACAAATCATACCCAATCTATTCGGAATAAGTTTTCATCTGGTCCTAGTACCTTCTCGGCTCCTCGCCGACTGTTCAGATGGTCTTGTGTTGTTGGGGAAATGAGGGCCCGATCCTTCTTCAAGATGTCCAACAATTCTTGACTCTTAGAGTCCGAGAAGATGGTTTGCACCTAGGATCAGGTGTGCGATTGGTAAACATGTCACATTCTAGAAGCCTACCTGCTTGATGATAGCACCAATCAATTTATCAATTGTGAACACCTTGTAGGTATCCTGAATAGCCATGAGAGTTACTGGAGCATCACTTGGATGGTATGACACCCACATGTATCCCAAATATACGTCGCATTTGATCCTCGAAAGCATTTTGCTCAATTTCGTTATCGAACAACCGCTCACAAGTCTCGAGGAGTAACTCATAAAGTTGCTCGGCGTCGGGGTTTTGTATACTCTTGGTGTCTGTGGTTAGCATTCCGTTTGCAACATTATCTGAGTGTTTGGCCTTCTTTGCCGAGAGAATTTTGAAAAACCGTAACCTAGAGTACAAGATCTTGATTGACATCAGTTTTGGACCCAATGGTGGGTTATAACAGTCACCTCGAGCTGCCTAAGTAGTACATAAAACGTTGTATTCGTGAAGAAATTATTTCTGCGAGTATACCGACGGGTATGGACATTGAACCCCGTTTGTGATGTATCATTGTTCTCTGGAGCGGGTGATGCAAATCTTGATGCTGAGGGGGACGCGGCATCTTGCGTTCTTGTTTTCCGACTTGAAAGCTTTGCCTGCTCGCTCTTCAGTAATTTCTTCCTTAGATCGCCCCCACCAAACGCAGATATCCCGCCATTTGTGTTGCTACTACCTTTACGGCCTCTACGTGATCCAGCGCTACCAGTGCTTGAAACCTCGACGTCCTCAGGCAAATCCTCGCCGCTCATCTCACTATCCACGTTCTCCTGCACAACTGCAAACATCGAGTTGAATACAACGGCATCAAGCATAAAAAATAATGGGACGAAAATCCTTAGAAATCCTTCTATTCTCTTTCGCTCCGTAAAGTTGATCTGTGCCTGAGTTCGGTCCAAGAAAGAGAAGGTAAGCTTGAGTGAATCTTGTAATACCCCTATGTCATCAATGGTGCACTCAAGCTGATGGCGTGGTCTTGTCCTGGCGAATAATGGATCAATAAGTGAAGCTCGCTTTGCCATTTGCTCCTCTTTCGCGGCTTCAATCTGACTGACAAACGCTTTGGTCGCCATATTTCTCTTGTCAGTTGACTTGAAGGTAATGGCTTGATGATCTAAGCTCTTCAGGTAATTTCGTGCGTCCGCCTCTCTCCACACTTTGTTCCACTCTCGCTGGGCACGCTTCCACTCCTCCTCTTTCTGTTTCAAACGCTGCAATACAACTGGAATAGCCAACACCGGAGTATCTTGCATGGCCTGTACCACTTCTAAACCAGCCTCCCGTCCGTAGATTTTCTTAATGATGCGTTGATGTATGCTTTTCAACACGCCACCTAGATTTGGTTTAAGTTTGAAATTTGTCCGATCTTCAGGACCGAGCTGAGCGATTTTATTGCTGATGGGCTCAAGCATGGCAATAGTACGAGTTATAGCCTCGATGTGGAAATCGTATTCATGACGTTCTTCCTCACTCCGATGCAATGCCTCTTCGTAGATGTTCTTCTTGTGAGCAATAAACCCAGAATCCTCGCTAGACCAAGTAGGGTGCGACACCCATTCATCATTTAGGACAGACCTGCACATTTCGTCGCGACCAGAACAGGTCACATTTGCTTCCTGTAGCAACATTGAGCACGCTATGTAAGAGGGATGATAGATTGCACTTACATGAGGGGGTAATTTCCGGTAGCTGCCAAATTGGACACTCATGTCGACACGGCCTGGTCTATCTCTTGCATTCGAGATTACGGGTCGTGTCCAGTTTTGCTCCAAATCCTGCATGTAATGCTCCCTCTCTTTTTTATCGTCCCAGTCAAGTATTTCTCTGAACTGCCTCAACAGCTCTGTGTCCCCTAGAAAGTTTCGCGATTCTTTCACAAGCCGAGCAGTATCGATATAACCCTGAGTGAACAAGTTTATAAGCTTCAGGAATTCGTTATAGGTATCACGATTATCCAAAGCACGCTTCACGCGGTCGAAAAATTGCATATCTTCGCTCTCTATCGGTTGTCGTGATTGCATTGCTGTCGAGGAAAACTGGGATATTTGAAACTGCGACCGCCGAGGTGACAGAGGAATTGCTACAGATCTTGCACTGTATGAACTCAAGGCTTCCTGACCAGAAGGTTTCAACTTCTATATTTTACATATTGATTTTGGGTTCATAAGCTATTCAGGCATTGCCCTTTTTGTGCGTGCCACTTACCTTAGTGACGGGAGTCGCTTTCGAAACGATGTCCTTTTCCTTTTCTTTATCCTTCCTCTTCCGCTTCGGCGGGGCCAAATTACTGCTGCTAGGCACACTAGCAACTGTTTCCAATCTTCTTCTGTTCCTACTTTCAGTAGGTGGGGTCACTGTTCGAGGGATAGTAGAGGTATAATCATCATCTAGCAGCTGCTGACTTCTCTCTGGCATAAAAACACGAAAATCAGATCGCAGGTCAGGTGCATCCTTGAACAGACGAGAAATCTGTCGTGATACTTCTTCCTTTGTGTGACATTAGGCGTGGAAGGTAGAAGCTGTGCTAAATTCACTTACTTCGTCCATTGTCCCCGGTTTATGATGGTATTGTGACAGAATATACAAAAATTGTTGATATGTTTCCGGGTCACATCGCTGTTTGATTTTTTGAACGTATTGGACTGCCGGTTCCATTGCTTGTTCATCTGACACATACATCCGAGGATCAGGTGAAACAGGTCCTAACATAAGATGCACATCAGTCAAGTCCTACTATATACGAAGTAAGTGAACAAGTTTCTGATACGAGCCTAAGCTCGATACTGTCCAAGTCGGCAACGACCATTTTTCAAGCAGTTAAAATAAGTATCTTACTTTGGTTAATGTTGGTTGTTTGAGTTGTAGTGCCTGATGGTGTAGTTACAGTAATCAGGTTGGCATCTTCCGCATCAGTTCCGCACTCTATTCTGTACCCAACTGGCAGGAACGTATTGAATCCTTGAATCAATGTGGGGTGTCCATGAAATAGGTGCGAGACACGCTTGATAACCCCTGGGGTGTCAATCCTATAAAGAAAGGATCAACAAAATGGGCAAGAATAAAGACAGAATACATTTACATTTCATTCTTGAATTCTTTCATAATATCGAGAAAATGGTTATAAACATCGGGTTGGTCATGAAATTGCATTTTGACAGCATCAAGGTAACTCAGGGCATCAGTTACATTCAAGGGCCTGTCAGGGAGGGTGTAATTCTGAGGATCGACTGGCGACGGTCTAAAGGACCGCTGCTGAGAAGGTTCTGGGACTGTAGATTCTTCGACAATCATGAATACTGATTCAGGTTGTGATTCGCGAAGACTGGATGGTGCGGGGGCATCTACATCGTCCATGATTGATGGCAAGCCATTCAGTACTGCAGGTTCTGTTAATGGCGGGGCGTCTGAAGCGACTGTCAGTGATACTTCGGGAACTTCGACTACCTGCTCGGGTGCAGGAGACAGACGAGCTTTGTCTGATGCCATGTCTGCAGATTCACCAGGAGCAGTGTGTGATGCATCTGATGCCTCCAGAGGGTTCTTGATTGCATCGTGAGGGTGAACATCCATTTGAGCAGCATCGTCGTCCATGGTGGAAGGGGATGTCTTCGACTTGTACAAAATTGGTCGGTGACGCTGTCTTTGTTACTGCACCGATCTTCTGATCACGTGGCGAATCTCGGCTACTACTTCATTCATCCGACTACCGGATTTGGCAATCAATTATACTGTAGTAAGGTGGACGACTGTCAAGTGGTACAAGTGCTTATGTTAACAAACCACGCAGAAGGTCCTCAAGCTTCAAGCTTGAACTGTCAAATACTATGAAATTGGATATTGAAACAGCAGCAATGATAGTATTGATCCTTATGTTTATATAACTTCCATCCAGTGATGCAGCCGATTTTCATGGGATGTACGACCAAGCTTATACAGAGGACGATAGCTGAAGTGCTGAAGTGCTAATGCCAAGCTCAGAGTGATACTATAGTGGTGCAGTATCCTTTCTATGGCATTACATAAATGGGTAATCTGATTAGATATCACAGACCGTGAGAAACTGACGCGCGTCGCGTCAGAATTCATCTCCAGAGCTGCAATACTCGCACCCATTAATACGACCACCGATGACCCAGTCAACTAACTTCTCAATTCAGGTTCCATCAGAGGACCCAAAAAAGAAGGAAAGGCAAGAAGATAAAGATAAGTTACCGGGAACATCCAAGCCCTCTGTCGATGCAAAGAAGGATGGAAAGGAGGATGAAGGGGAGGAGTTGGTATGCTCATGTTCATCATTTTTCTATTTTCACTGATTAATGTTGCAGTCAGAAGAGGATCAACAGCTCAAAAATGAGCTAGAAATGCTTGTAGAGCGACTGAAGGTGATATTCTCCTCCTACATTCCCCTTTGACATATTGCTAATTTTCTAATACCAATAGGAATCAAACACCAGCTTATACCGACCTGCACTCGAGACGTTGCGAACTTTGATTAGAACTTCAACGTCCTCTATGACTTCTGTGCCCAAACCCTTGAAGTTCCTACGTCCCCATTATCCAGGTCTGCAAGAGCTCTACGAAGGATGGCCGGCGTCGGAGGATAAGGTCTGTGTCATGGAATATTGCAATCCTATCTCTAACAATTGCTGCAGTCTTTATTTGCGGACATTCTGTCCGTCCTTGCTATGACATATTCAGATACACAACCTCGAGGTACACTACGCTACCGACTGCTTTCGGCAGCGCTCCGACCTTCAGACTCTCCACTTTCTGTCCCGGGCTCATGGGGACACGAGTACGTTAGACACCTTGCAGCTGAACTAGGCGAAGAATATGCATATCGGGAGCAGGAGCTTGCGCTGGAACCTGGAAAGGACAAGAAATCCCTAACTCAATTCCCAGGCACCATTGACGACCTTCGAAATCTCGCTAAGCAATGTGCCATATTCCTTCTCACTCACAATGCCGAGCCGGATGCTGTTGACTTGTTGGATGAATTAGAGATTGTGGACGAAATTGCACAATTAGTAGACGAAAATACGTTCAGTCGTGTGTGTTTGTATATGATTCGGTGCGAGTGATTGATTTACTTTACCTCGCTGAATTCTCATTTATTGACAGATGTGTTAACCTACTACCGCCACCAGATGATGTCGCTTTTCTTAGAACTGCTCATACAATATATGTTCAATACCACAAATTCCCTGAAGCGCTTGCGTTGGCTATCCGTTTGGGTGATCCAGAACTCATTAGAGAAGACTTTAACGCTCCTGGAAATCCGTATGGTTTGAAATTTAATTCATGGTTCCATTCTGACTATTGCATAGGCTAATGAAGCGACAACTTGCAATCCTTCTTGCTCGTGCGCAAATCCCCTTAGAATGGTTACAACCGCATACTACAGATGAAGAGGGCGATGGCGATGGTGACGCAGACCTTGAAGATGACCAAGAGGAGTTCCCTGAGGATATCATGGAATGTTTTAGTAATGTCCAACTAAGTCATTACTTCCGTGAGTTCGGTAAAGAATTAGGTGTCCTTGAACCCAAAAGTCTTGAGGATGTGTACAAGTCTCATCTGGAGAATACAAGTGAGTATATCCATTGCGAATGACATAGACGCAACTGACCATGTGTAAGGGCCCGGCTCTACTGCTAACGTGGATTCTGCTCGAGCGAATCTGGCTGGTACCTTTGTGAATGCCTTTGTGAATGCTGGATTTGGAAATGATAAATTGATGGTCGAAGCTGAGGAAGGGAGTAGTTGGATATACAAAAACAAAGATCATGGTTTGGTCATTACTTGCCACGAGGGTTACGCGGACTCAAATCTGATCACAGGGATGATGAGCGCTGCCGCTTCCCTGGGACTAAGCTTACTATGGGACACCGATGTCGGTCTCAGTCAAGTTGATAAGTATACCTACTCGTCAGAAGAGTATATCAAGGTCAGTTCGCCATGTCACATGCCCAGAAACTGAAAATTTTGAGCCATTGAGGAAGGCAGGGGCTTTCCTTGCCACTGGGATCCTCAACACAAACGTGCGGACAGAGGCAGATGCCGCAATTGCGCTTCTTGGAGATCACGTTGACAATAAATCGGTGCTATTGAAAATCAGCGCAATAATCGGGCTTGGATTTGCTTATGTCGGTTCTCACCGTGAAGATATCCTTCTTATACTCTTGCCAATAGTTGCAGACGACGGTGTGACCATGGAGCTTGCAAGCATGACTGCCCTAGCTTTGGGCTTCATCTTCTTAGGGAGCGAGAACGGAGATGTGACTGGCACCATTCTACAATCCTTCATGGATAGATTTGAAAGGGTAGATGCCTCCTTGGATGAAAAGTGGGCCCGTTTCATGGCATTGGGCCTCGGCTTGCTTTACTTGGGTAATTCTAAGCAACATTTTTGTGTTCCTACTAATATCGATTTCTACCAGGACTTCAGGATGCTTCTGACGCAACTCTCGAAACATTGAAAGCTATTGACCACCCGATATCCAAAACAGCTCAAATCATTGTAGAGGCATGTTCCTTCGCTGGAACAGGTAATGTTCTGAAGATCCAGGCGATGTTACACCATTGCGATGAACATATTGATACCTCTCCAAAAGAAAAGGAGAAAGATAAGGAGAAGAACAAAGATGGAAATGATCAAAAACGTGATGATCTTTTCCAAGCTTTCGCCGTCATTGGGATTGCACTCATAGCGATGGGAGAAGACGTTGGAGCAGAGATGTCCTTGAGGCAGTTTAACCATCTCGTGAGGGCCTTCTTCGCTTTGTCCATTTCCTCCTTAATTTGTGAATAGATGCATTATGGTGAACCGACCATCCGAAAATCAGTACCGCTTGCAATAGGCCTCGTCAGCGCATCGAACCCCCAGTTGCCAATTCTTGACACCCTTTCAAAATACAGTCACGATAATGATCTCCATGTCGCTATCAATGCTATATTCGCAATGGGACTTGTTGGAGCGGGAACCAACAATGCCAGGCTCGCTCAAATGCTTCGACAGTTGGCCGGATATTATTACAAGGAACCCGACTGTTTATTCATGGTCAGGATTGCACAAGGACTTGTGCACATGGGCAAGGGCACGATTGGCATCAATCCCTTTTTCTGTGATCGGAGTATCATGAGTCGCGGTGCTGTTGCTGGCCTTCTGGCTACTCTTACAGCATTTACTGATGCCAAGGCCTGTGAGTGTATCTACAGATCCTCCTGAGCACAAGTCTGATCACCTTCAGTTATTTTGGATAAGTATCACTGGATGCTGTATTTCCTCGCACCTGCCATGTACCCACAGTTCCTTATTACCCTTGACGAAGACCGAAACAGCATCCCTGTTACAGTCCGCGTTGGACAAGTGAGTCACCCTCGATCTCATGGTCCATGACTCACATTGACATCATGCAGGCACTGGAAATTGTAGGTCAAGCAGGGAAACCTAGGACAATCTCAGGTTTCCAGACCCATCAAACACCAGTTCGTTTGGGCACAACGGAACGGGCTGAGCTAGCAACAGAAGAATATATCCCATTTGCACATGTTTTAGAAGGTTTTATTATACTTCAAAAGAATCCTGGCTGGGAGAAGGAGGATAAGATGGAGCTATAATATTGCCTATTGAATTTCTTTTCATATTACCTTTGATAATGTGTAATAGACATGAACTGCAGGACAACCCATGGCCACAATGACAATGGTGGTTCATCAAGATCAAACTAGTCTACTATCACAAAAACCACTTGTGGGTTATATATGACTGACCCTACTGGACAAAAATCAAATGATCATTGAAAACAGAATCCACCATAAAACTATGGAAAGTGAGAGTGAGTTGCTCAATTGATGTGATGGCTGCATACATGCTGTGATGTATGACTTGTCAAGAGGATGACAACAGCAACATGCAGCAGCTAGTTAAGTAAGAGTTTCACTTACAATCTAGAGTGGTATCAAGATAGAGTAGAGTGTAGCAAGATTTCAAGAGGAGATGAAGGCTCAACAATTGATAGAATGAAGTTTGTTATTTTTCTAGTTACAAGATACATGGCTTTTATACACTACAGACCAGGTATAAGAATAGAAGAAAAATACATGATATGTCAGACATGTGAATGTGCTGATTAAGTGGATTATCAATCCTCCACATGTCATGTCAAGTATGAGAACATATTGTCTGTTGGATGTTGAAATTATACACTCACAAATAATTGAAGACATCTGTCAATAAAGCAGATATGGGATCATTGATTAGATAGTGAATATGATGATGATCTTGTTCTGTCATAAGCAG
>KZ302076.1:0-68238 GCA_002554575.1 Amanita thiersii Skay4041 | reverse complement strand
GCTGAGGGTGGTGCTGCAGGAGGTGGCGCTGAGGGTGGTAAAGCAGAAGGCGGCGCTGAGGGTGGTGCTGCGGGTGGTAAGGCAGAAGGTGGCGCTGAAGCTGGGGGAGCTGGGGGTAGCGCCGAAGGTGGGGCGGCCAAAAAGTGAACAATGAATGTCCATCACTGATCGGTGAAACAACCCGCCATTTCGTTACTTCGCATTCTGTTGAGGTTTCTGGATCTCTTTTTTTTGTCTAAAAGCGCCAACTTTTTTTTTCAAGTTAAAGTTGCTAGATACGTTCAAGTTGTTGTGTCTTTGATGTACTCGTTTGAATTTTATCTTTATAGAATGCAAGCACATAGATAGTGTACCATAATCAGTGACTGAGTGGCACCGTGAGAAGTTTACCTGCAGGGATTTGACCGTGACGAATGTTTCAGCTTGAACCTCATAGCGGCTGTAACAGTTGGACTCGGAGTTGAACTTCAGCTGATCGTACTGACTTACTCAGCGAGCCAGCGACAACGAGCTTTACCCGAAACTGGTACTCTAGTAACTGTTGCTGTCTCTGGCCGTCTTCCTGTTCAATAAGATCAACAATTCTAGAAAAGCGGAAGCATCATACTGCAACTGTCTGGCATCTATTACTATGTTCTCGATATTGCTGTAATCGAACCAAGGAGCGACTGTCTTCTATTTGCTCAGGGTATTGCGCTTCGAAACTTAGGAGTCAAGCAAATACGTATCAAAACGCGAGTATGTTACGTTAACGGATCTTTGACTTGACTCTTGTTCTGTGGACTGATCTACAATTCGTCCTGTTATTCCATCTTCTTCAGACGTCTTACTAAAAGCTGAATGAAGCTGTTCAGTACACTGTTTCGCCTTTATTGGGGATGTAGCAAAATAAAATCACGCAGTGAAATGAATGCAAGCGGGCCAACTCACTACAAAATGTATTCATGACAAGTAGTTTCGAACATGACGTTTGTGATAGACAAATAACCATGACATGCGCCGCAGCGAGCCTATAGTATAAAAACTGTTAATAGCTTGGTCCTTTGGCTGGCAGGACATCTCAGAATGACGGCAAAATTATCTGCTGCAAAATTTCTCTTGCTGGCGTATCTCTCCTTGACGAAGGCCATGCCTAATCAGTACGTGCCTTCATTTTTACCTGTGATTACTCGTACTAGGTTCTGATATTACTTCAGGAATCAAAATCCGACGTTCGTGGATTTCTTTCACGGTCATTCATAATCTAATTCCCGTTCTCGATTATTATTAGGACGGTTATAGTTACAACATCGGTGGTGATTAATTCGACTGTTATCACTCCTACAACAGCGCCACCTCCGATCATCGTTATACCACCTGGTCCTCCGTCCACACCCATGCCACCGCCTCCAATTATCGTCATTCCACCCGGTGCACCATCCACGTCTACGCCATCACCATCACCTTCACCGTGCACTACCACCTCTATCTTTGTCATCCTACCCAATTCAACTATCACCGTAACGGAGTCTATCACCACGACTGTATTCAGTACTGTGACCCAGAATCAGCAACAAAACTCCAATACCCAACTAAATCGACAAGTTCAAGCACGCGCTGCGGCTGTGACTGGTGGATGATTACGAAATTTGAGTATTGGATTACATTCTGTATCCGGCTCTTTCAGTTTGGAAGAATATTAGTATGTGGTTTTCGTCTTTGAAGTATGGTCCGTATGTTTGGCATTCTATTTGATTCCTGAAAGTACTACATTTCCAGCATAATAACGTGGGAACGGTCGGTGGACCAGAGGGTCGCAAGACGTCCATCGGTGTTTTCCCATTTTCCCTTCTTTCCTCTTTGATCACCGCTTCATGTCTTTTATAGATCCTTCGACCTTCGCCAGAGGAGCGTTGTCGTAGTCTCATTTCCCGTCTTTCATCAACGTCTCCGTTTCCTTCTTTTAGTAGTGATATCGTCGATAAAATATGTATATAGAAGCGTATCAAGCAACAAAAGCAAGTGATTTCTTTTTTGGTTTTCAGTTCCATTTCTCATTCGTGTTTCCTCTCGCTCAGTCGTGCTCTCGTCCTTTCTTTTTTCGATCTTCCCTAGTTCCTTTTCGGCTTATGGCACCCGTCCAGATGCTCCTTCTCCAGAATAACATTTTATTGTTATTTGGAACTTTATCTAAACGAGCGGATAAATCTCCTTTACCCAAAATGTGTGATTATTCACTGACTCCATGGCCTATGACTTCATGGCCATATGGACTCACGTGGGAAGGTGATTCAACAAAAGGCAAGCGATTCTCCATCAAGCATCTGATAGGTTTTGCGAACAAATAGGCCATGAGGACGCCGGAAAAGCCGACGTCAGAAATTCACACTACAAAGTGGATACATTGGTTCGAGGCCATTACTTCTTTGCCATGGCACCTGCCGCCTCGTCTTCCAAACTACTTGTCTTTCTGTATGATCTTGGGCGTCCAACACATTTACTCTCGCTTGCTGCTGGTACGTCATTGTGATTGACATCAGTTCTGCTCCGCAGGCGGTCTCACGGCGCAGTCACTGATATTGATATTGGTTGGCAACTACTAGTTTATGTCGCGTATCGAATTATCCATCGTTTGATTTTGTGGCCGCGGTATCTGTCTCCGCTGCGCCATGTGCCGACTCCCCCGTATGGTGGACTAATAATGGGACATTCGACGAAGATCATTAATAGCGAATCTGGTATTCCGCAGCGTGAGTGGGTGAAAGAGTATGGGCCTGTGGTACGCTTGGTTGGGTTCTTCGGTTCGGAGCGTTTGATATTCGTGCATCCGGAGCCACTTCATCAGATACTCGCCAAGGACTGGCTCGAATATCCAAGGGTAAGTCCCTAGATTGTCACTGTTAGGGATGGTAAATCGAACAGTAAGAACAGCCCGAGTATTTGAAGCATATACTTGGGATCGTTGCAGGCTATGGGCTGCTGACAGTCACGGGAATGGAGCATCGATTGATGAGGAGGGCAATGAACCCCGCATTTTCAATCCCCAACTTAACGTCTCGTAAGTTCCACATTGTGAATTCTGGCTGTGTATGTGAATCTCAACAGTTGTATAAAAGAAATACATATGTATTATGATTCTATCGATGGGTTTGTTTATAAGTCATCATGTATCTCTTTAAATGACACCGGCTAGATTAATCAAGATTCTCAACGACGAGATCGAAGCTCAAGCTAATCCTGCAGATGGAAAGAGGATTCGGGTGTATGAATGGAGTACGTCATCTCGGTGTTTGTTGTTTTGCAGATGAGGTTTGACAGATTCAAATCAAGTGAGCAAGGCGACTCTTGACATTATCTGCGAAACGGCTTTCGGATACAAGGCGGATTCGCTCCATAATCCTGAGAATGAGCTTGCAGTGGCGTATGAAAACCTACTGAGTCTACAAACGGGTGAGTTCAATGAATACAAATTCCTTCATTGGTTTTGCTTAATAGATTCGGTTTGGAAGGACTGAATATTGCAAAATTACTATTGCTTATGCTTGTCCCTGGTATGCCGAGATTACTGAACACTGAATGGGCATACAGACATCGACACTGGTTCGGTCTTACCAATCTTACTAGTGAGTACTCCAGGAGAAGCAAATATTATGGTAGTTCTCACTTTGACCCACAGAGCAAGTGACTACCTTGATTGATTCCATGCATACCATCAAGGCAGTTTCTGTCAGATTGTTGAGCGAAAAGATGAATGACAGCATAGCGTTGTCCGACATTGAGGCAAAACGAGATATCATGAGTCTCCTGGTTCGTGCTAGGAAAGCTGATCTGGAAAAGGACAGTACAGCGTATGCGATGAGTGATAAAGCTATGGTGGATCAAGTTGTGAGTGTTGAGATAGTTTCATGGGCAGGAGCTCAAAGTGTTCTTTAGTTGACATTCCTTGGTGCTGGACATGAGACGACAGCTTCTGGTTTGACATGGGTATGTTTGTACTGTTCTATATGAATGTAGTGATTAACTTGGGTTGAAGACTTTATGGCTACTGGCAAACGATCGAGAAAGTCAGCAGAAACTCCGCGAAGAAGCCACCCAAGTACTAAATCAGGATACACATCCTGATTATCGCACGTTGAAGGAGCTCCAGTGGCTTGATTGTGTTGTGTACGTCTTTGTTCTCATTCTCTTCTTTTCATTAATTGAACCACCTTTTGAAACAGAATGGAGAGTTTGCGAGTGTTGCCTCCTGTACCAATGACGATAAGGACATCGACAAAGTCAGATTATATTGGTGGCGTCTTTGCACCAAAGGGAACAACATTTTATATACCTGTCAGTAGAGGGCGTGATATTGTTGGAACCGACTGACAAAAGTATTACAGATTCGTGTTGTAAATACCTATAAGGGTATCTGGGGAGAAGATGCCGAAGAGTGAGTTTCATTGTTGTCGCTGAAAACAAACGGGTATTAACCAACATATTCTGTGTCGCAGATTCAGGCCAAGCCGCTGGCTAAACCTCCCAAAAGAGTATCACTCCAACTATTCAATGTTATCTTTTATTGCAGGTCCTCATGGTTGCATCGGAAAAACAATGGCGATTATGGAAATGAAAGCCGTTCTCCTGTATGTGTTTTCCGCTATCAATGTCAAGTGATCTTATCGCGAATCATGTCCAGTCATTTGGTTGCAAACTTTACCTTCGAGCCTGCTTATGAAGGGCAAGTTACCCAGCCAGCAGCAGCGATCACCATGAGTAAGTAATCTCAAGGTCCAAAAGTGTGATGGGACGTTAATTCTCATTATCAATAGAACCCACAGACGGGATGCCATTGCTTGTAAAGCGCGTCATCCGTTAGACTTGACTAAACTTGTGCTTTTATTGTACATTAGCTAACATTGCGGACCTAATCTCACATGGATTAAATCTGATCATTATATATTGTCCAACTTGATTATGTAGCAACTTTGGTAAGGAACTTTGCTCCAAGTCGAGGACGTCGACTGCCAATTGGCAGGAACACGCTCCAGCTAAGACGCAAGCATCTGTCTTAGACCCACGGTAGACTCCTGCGAGCAGAACGAGTGAATAAATCGCAGGGGGACAATAGTGTGAGTCGGTGAGAAATGAGTTGAAGAAAAAAATGCGCAGATCGGTTGTTTGATCTTATATATTGGATTGTATGATCATGTTTATCATTGTTAGTAGCGAGTGCCTAAGAACAACTGTAAATCAATAATGATGTCTCGTTCTGTTAGACTGAGATTGGTGCCATATTGATTGGTTTTGAAGTACCCTCATGCCAAATAAAGTGATCAAATATGATGAAACGATCCAAATACCGACCAAGGTACCCGCTGGTGGAGGCGTGTGACATTCGCCGCGTGACTCACGTGACAGACGCGTCTCTCATTGAGCAAACACGGTTACCAGACACGCGGATTGAACAGCAAGTATGCCACCAAGGCGGTCAACACGGTCTGCAAGGGCATCCGTCGAGCCCACACAAGCAGACTTACTTCCAGTGAAGCGGAAGAGGGGTAAAACGGTCGAACAGCAACCTGCTGAAGAGAAGGAAAAGGACGTAAAACCACCATCAAAGGCGAGACGGCCTTCATCGCGCTCAGCGCCAACTTCAGCTCCTAGATCTCGCACGTCTACACGCGGGAAGACGTCGCCGCCTGAAGTTGTAGAATCGGAGGCCGAATCGGAGCCAGAGGCGTTGCCTGTGAAGAAGAAGGCGCGTTCTTCGCGTAAGGTAAAGAAGGAGGTGAAGGAGGAGAGCGATGAGGAAGAAATCTTGGCGAAGTCTGCAAAGCCAAAAGTGGAAGATGATTCAAGGGACGACAGTGCCATGGAGGAGGAGCCACCAAAACCGACATCATCTGCAAACGCGCGGAGGCCGCAAGCACCAGTTGAGGAGCCAGAAGAGGAAGAGGAGGAGGAAAGATCATTATTTGAACCGGCCCCCGCTCCAACTCCAGCGAATGTCACACAACCGCCTCCAGAAGAGCCAGTAGGCCCAAAGTCACGACTTATGATATATAAGATGGCACTCGTCAATTTCAAGAGCTATGCAGGTCGCCAGGAGATTGGACCGTTTCACAAGGTTCGTGGACAGTCTTGTCCATTCATGGCACTCAAACTTAGTGCGAACAGTCATTTTCTGCAATCGTCGGTCCCAATGGTTCTGGAAAATCTAACACAATCGATGCTCTCCTATTTGTTTTTGGATATCGTGCCTCGAAGATGAGACAAGGAAAACTATCCGAACTCATCCATAACTCTGATCGTTACCCTAACCTTGAAGAATGCAGCGTTGAGGTCCATTTCCGAGAAATCGTCGACTTGGTGCGCAATTTTTTTTTATACCATGATTCACCTATCCTTGTTTGCTGATCCATCCATACAGCCCGGTCCTGATGCTTTCGAAGTCGTTCCGGACTCTCATCTTGTTGTCGCACGTCACGCATCCAAGAGTAACTCTAGCCGTTATACAATCAATGGTCGTGCTAGCACTTATACCGAAGTTCAAACTCTTCTCAAAGGACGGGGTATCGATTTGGATCACAAGCGATTCTTAATTCTCCAGGTATTTCTTTGTTTAGTGAATAAGATTCTGGTTTAACCTGAATCTTTTTTTAGGGAGAAGTTGAATCTATCGCTCAAATGAAACCCAAAGCTGCTAATGAGCACGAAGATGGTCTGCTCGAGTACCTCGAGGACATCATCGGCACTTCCAAGTACAAGGAACCCATTGAAGAAGCTCTCGTTGAGATGGAGCGACTTCAAGAAGAACGATCCATCAAACTCAACCGTCTCCGCCTTGTGGAGAAGGAGAAGGCCGCATTAGAGCAAAAGAAAAGGGAGGCGGAGGATTACCTTCGTCTTAGGAACGACCACGTCAGGGCTCAATCAAGGTTATGGCAATTTTATATCTGGAATTGCTTGGTCGCTGCAGAGAAGCTTGAGGGCAAGATGGTACACCGTTTTCATTGCCTTCATATCAGTAACGGATCGTTGACTAGCGTCTTAGGAAAAATTGCAGAATGAACTGGCCGAAGAAACAGAGAAGAATAAGGATGATATCACTCATTTAGAGATGTTAGGAAAACATTATGAAGAGCGTGAGAAAGCATATGCGGTTCGTAATCACCAGTTGGTGTTAAAGTAGGTAAGTCTAACATTTATGAGTAGGAACTCCAAATGGCTGCGACCGAGGGCGTCAGAGACCTTGCAAATCATGAAAAGAAGGAGATTAATCTTCAGGAGCGAAAGAAACACGCCAGCAGCAAGGCCAAGAAACTGAAGAAGACACTACAAGAAGTAGGCTTCTTTGCCTGATCAGTGTCAGTAACCCTCCTCTAATATGACCAAGGACACAGCTGCCAGAACGAAAGCTGCGCGAGCCATCGAAGAGAGTATACGCAAAATGGAGAAAGAGAAAGAAAAGGCAGATATGCACGAGGCGTCTTTGGCAGAAGAGGAACGTGTCCTTGAAGATATCCGAGATAGCTTGAAAGGCATGTTCTATCACGCTCTCATTCCTTCCAGTTTCCGTGACATTGGGTTGCTTTAGACAAGACGCAGGTCTTCCACGATCAAATCGAAGCGAAACAAAAAGAGTTACAGCCATGGAAAGCAAAGATAAATGCCAAAGAAGCTGAAATTGGTGTCTGGACTAGCGAACGTGAAGCGTTGGCGCAAAAGGCTGAGAGTTTGAGGATCCAGCGTGAGGAAGGGCAACAAGCCTTAGAGGCTCTGCAGAATGATCAAGCGGCGAAGGTCTGAAATTTTAATGACTTGGTGTTTGATTTTTCCTAATATCTCTGCCTGATTCGACCAGCTCGGAGAACAGACAGCGCTGAAGGGGAAAAAATTGAATCTGCAAAAGGATATCAAGCAAGTTGAACAGAAGTTGAAGGTTGGATGGGTTTACATTACTTATACACGTCGACTGAAACACGTCTCTGATGACAGGAAACACAAGAAAAGGCGCAAGAGTGGAGAAAGAAAGCATCAACCACGCGTCAAAGAGTAGACGAAGCCAAGGCATCACACGCCGACAACAGGTCACAGAATAGGGTGTATGACAGTTTAACCAGACTGAAAAATGCTGGGCGGATCCAAGGTTTCCATGTACGCTTGCCTGCTATACCTAAACATGCTTGAGTACTGACTTGTATTTCCAGGGTCGACTTGGTAGTTTGGGTACAATTCCCGATAAATACGATGTTGCAGTCTCGACAGCCTGTGGTTCCTTAAACCACATGGTTGTAGACACCGTTGAACAAGGTCAGGGATGTATCGAGTACTTGCGATCGCAGAACGTCGGCCGTGCTTCGTTTATGGTCCTTGAAAAGCTCACCAACGTACGTGGGATGGAGCCTATCCAAACACCAGAAAACGTCCCCCGTCTCTTTGATCTCATCAAGCCGAAAGATCCGAGGTTTGCTCCCGCTTTCTACAAGGGAGTTGGTAACACTTTAGTCGCAAATGACATGGACCAGGCGGCTCGAATTGCATATGGACAGCGCCGCTGGCGTGTTGTCACCCTTGCAGGCCAGCTGATCGATACCTCTGGTACCATGTCTGGAGGAGGAGCGCAGCCTGCGAAGGGTGGCATGAGTTCTAAATTGCCTACAGAGAGTGTGGCACCTGACGTTCTTGCGAGATACGAAAGGGAGAGCGAAGATGCCTCGGCTCGATTACAAGAAGCCCTTCAAGAGATTAGAGAGGCTGAAGCTGAACTGGATAGGCTGACAAGGCTGGGACCAGAGATCGACATGGCTTATGAGAAACTGGGTATGGAGATTGAGACCAACAAGAAGCGAATCGTGGATGGAGAGAAACGAGTTAAAGAGCTAAAGTATGTAAACAGCTTCCCTGTGTCCAGGAACATCACTGACACATCGAATATAGAACCCAGAACAAGCCAGACTCTGGGGACATTGCTCGAATTTCCAAGCTTGACCAGGAGATCGCGGCTGCAACAGCAGAGCTGGAGAAGCTACAGGAGAAGGCAGGCAAGGTGGAAAAGGCCATCCAAGATCTCGAGAAAAAGATCCTAGAAATCGGCGGGTCGAGGCTTCTTACGCAAAAGTCCAAAGTGGATGGCATTAAGCTGCATATATCTCTAGCCAACGACGAGATCACTAAAGCTGAAGTTGCAAAGGCCAAAGCTGAGAAGGACCTCCCCAAGTACGAAGCTGCTGTAGAAGCCAACACGGCGGCGCTGGAAGAGGCCGAAGCAGAACTAGAGCAGCTTAAGAGTCAGATTGAAGAGCTGGAGAGTTACATGACTGAGTTGCGCACCAAAGTTGAAGCTGCCCAAGATGCGGCTGAACGTCGAAAGGAGGACTTGGAGTCGCTCAAGGCAGAGCTGGATGAGAAGGAGGAACAAATACAGGCGTTCCGGAAGAAAGAGGTGTGTTTCGTGCATTACTTTATGACGCTTCTTCTTTCACACACTAACGCGGGTTCTTGATTTCCTTCATAGGCCGAAATCAAACAAAATTTAGGTGATGTCCAAAAAGAGCACACCGAAAATGAGAAGTATCTTGAACGCTGGAGGAATTCGCATGACCAGTTAAGACTAGAGGAGATCGAGTAAGTCACTACCGGACGTAGGTTTTTAGGATTTGAGCTCATACTCAATTTAGTAGTGATGATGAAGAGGATGAAGAGGATGAAGGTGAAGGTGAAGGTGACAAGGCGGTGAACAATGACGAACCGTCAGAGCAGAAGATCAAAGACGATCCCGACGAAGAACCAACACCCAAGAAGCTCAAACACGAACGTAGGACACCCTCATCTGAACTACATATGTATAGCGTTGAGGAGCTCTCGCGATTCAAGAAGCGCGAGCTGGTTGCCGATGCTGAACTGCTTGACGGTATGTGAATGCGTGTGTTCAAATGATTCTGATTCTGACAAGAAAACAAATTGAACTGAACAGAGAAGATCAAGAACGCCAAGCCTGATCTGAGCGTTTTGAAGGAGTACAAGCAGCGCGAGGAAGAGTTCTTTAATCGTGCCAAGGATCTCGATGAGATCACCAACCAGCGAGACGCCCAGAAGCAGATGTATGATGGGTTGAGGAAACAGAGGCTGGATGAGTTTATGGCCGGGTTTAGCATGATATCGCTCAAGTTGAAGGAGATGTATCAGGTGCGGGTGCTCCTTTCTGTTCAAAAGCGGGAAAGTTTATCGGTTGTGACCTTTTATCCACCAGATGATCACACTAGGTGGAAACGCCGAGTTGGAGCTGGTAGATAGTATGGATCCCTTCTCTGAGGGTATCATATTCAGTGTCATGCCGCCCAAGAAGAGCTGGAAGAACATCTCCAACCTTTCCGGTGGCGAGAAGGTGAGAGATACCAAAAACTCTCAAAAAAGAAAAAAAAACTCACCCGTTTGACTTGAACCTGATCTCTCTGACAATGCTTTCTTAGACGCTCAGTTCCTTGGCCCTCGTCTTTGCACTGCACGTGTTCAAGCCCACCCCGCTGTACTTCATGGACGAGATAGACGCCGCGTTGGACTTTAGAAATGTCTCCATCGTCGCCAACTATATCAAGGACCGGACAAAGAATGCTCAGTTTATCATCATTTCTCTAAGGTGCGGGCGACCTGAAACAGCCTTTTTTTTCTTCTTCTTCTTGATCCAGAGTAGTTAAAATACTGACTCGTGAGCAGAAACGACATGTTTGAGCTTAGTCACAGGCTCATTGGCATTTACAAAACGTCAAACGCAACCAGAAGTAGGTGTCGTTGTCCTCTTTTCTTCTTCTCGCGTTTGTCGCGCGCTTCACGATGAAACGTTCCTGATCTTCGTGAAAATTATTCACAGGTATATGTATTGATAACCATGTACTGACTACGGCACGGGCACCACCCTTATCACGCCAAAGCAATGTTTCCGTGGTGGTAGCATGAGGCAACAGAAGCGCCTAGAGGTTCCCCTTTCCAGTTTGGGTTTCGCCATTATGTGTCACTATTTTTTTAAACAGGTGTATAAACAACACAACGATTCCTTTGCAAATATATCGTACTAGATCAGTGGGGGTGGCAGCATTTCCAGGAATAATCTGAAAAGCACAGCTACCTAGTACTGTATTTTGATTGTACACTAAAATATATATATACCATTCTCACAACGGCCTGGCCCCTTTTGGGGGTTTTTTCTTTTTGCTTTTCTTTTTTTTTATTCATCGTCGTTGCTGGAACCGTCATCCTTGTCGTGAGCTAGGATTTGTTGTATCAGCTCGCCCAGAGATTTGCCATTCCATTCGGTAATAGCATGTCCTCTCAGATTTTCATCTTGGGATAACAAGTAGCCTTGTGGTAATAAGAGCGGTTCTCCACAAGTAATCCAAGGATGTGAAAGAGCTTCCTGAGCCTTGAGGCGCTTCTCAGGCGGATAAGCAAGAAATCGTGATACTAGATCAAGCGGGGAGGGCTCTGATTCATCATGAGGAACAGCGGCTGAACCAGAAATCGAAGATGTGGTAGAGGGGTCATAGTAGTTATCAGAGGAGCAAGTCGGTAGGTTGGGTAGTCGAGAACTTAGAGGGATAGGTGGAACGACGTTGAATGTCACACTTCTAGCAGAAGTGAGATCTTTGAACCCCTAGGCACCAAAAGAGGCAAAAAGTTTAGACTACATGAATAAATAAAAAGGAAAAGAAAAGAAAAGGTAGGTGCCACTTACAGGCCATGTTTCTGCCGTTGGCGTTCCACGAATTTTGAATATACTCCAGAGTAAACCTAGCTCGCCTCTTCTTCCATTAAAAAGGGAAGTGCGGTACCATTTGCTATCAATGTCGTTGTCAGGAGGGACGATAAATGGGGGTTGTGGTTGGGTAGGATCAAACTGGCTTCTCTCCCGAACATTATCGTATTCGTCGTCATCACCTTCTTCTGGGACCAACTCGAGCGGGGTGAAAAACTCTGCAAAGGTGGTTCCCAAACTCCACAAATCGGCTGCGAACGCATCGTATGATTTTGGGCCAAACAAGAGTTCTGGTGCACGGTACGGGCTGTAATACACAAATACAATTGGGGGTTTTTTTAAATAAAAAAAAAAGATTATTATTCAAAGCGACTGGGGAAGAAAAAGCCCACTCCTCACCCTGTTGATACAGCCGTACACATATCATCCGGACGTTCAGGCCATAAATCGCCTCTTTGGACTTGCTCCGATTCGTCACTCTTCCAGGATATCCCGAAATCAATCAGCTTCACACACCCTTCTTTAGTCAGCAGTACGTTCCGGGGCTTGATATCCCTATGGGCGATGTTCCGACTTGCATTGTGTAGGTATGCGATGGCGGAAAGGATTTGGTATATGATTGATTTGGTGATGAGGGTGAACCGCTTGGTGAGAGTCCCGATACCAAGTCGGGAATTGCTTGTTGGGTAGGAGAGCGTAGATGAGTAGGGGTGTGGAGAAAAGCTTGGAGAGTCGAGGACTCGGTCGAACGAAATGGGGATGTAGGGCATCCATATATGCATTGTCCAGGCTGCCCGATCGTATGTGTGATCCAGTACATTTATGATCTAAGGTCCATTAGGTTGATTTCCTCCCCGAGTAGAGGTGATACAACCGCATATAGTCACTCTGTACGCACGTTGGAATGAGAAACAGCAGACAGCAATCGAAGTTCCTTGATAACATCGTGAGGCTGCTTGGCATACTTGTGCCACGTTGTTGCAGTTTTGACTGCTATCCACCGAGGCACGCTAGTGTCTTCTCCAAATCCTGGAAGGAATGCCTTCTTCACGGTGGACACGAGTCCTCGTTCAACAAGGAAGAAATCCGAATCGTCCGAGTCAAAGTCTTGATCCAGCTTATTTTTTTTAAAAAGAAAAGAAAAAGTATGTTGAGCATTGCGGGCAACACCCAAGGACTGGCATCGACCAAGCACGTACCATTGTGGAGGTGGAGATAGAAAGAATGCCCCCCCGCGAAACCATTTTTTTGCTTTTTGTGTTACCGGATTACCCGATTTAGTACCCCATACTGTACAACTGATCTAACCGATTGCTCTGCTACTCTGGACGAATGGAAAACAAGGGCGCAAGCAATAGTCCGTATACCCATTCAGACGTTCAACGTTCAAACCAACAACACCTCCTAATCTACGCCCACAGATGAACGGCTCCTAGCTGCTGCCAGGACGGACAATCTAGATCTCCTACTAGAAGTCTTTGAACAAGGTGGTTTCGATATCAACTGCCAAGACAGGTATTACCAACCCATCTCTTTACACCATCTCCACAACAATGTTTAAAAACCTACGCTTGGGTTTTAGCCTAGGAAACACTCGTAAGTTTCATTCCCTCCCTTTGCCAGACACGCCACTATCTGGGGGAAAACAAATCGTTAACCAAAAAGGTGACGACAGCACTCCACAACGCGTAAGTGAGATCATCATGATTGCATCTCAGCAATCTACATTTTTTGCCAATAATTCCCAAAAAACTCAACAGGGCAGCTCAAGGATCGACAGAAGTACTGGAACATATTCTATCACATGAGGATTGCGATGTCGATCCTGTCAATAGAATCGAAAGGGAAACCCCTCTACACCTAGCAGTGAAACTTAAGGATGAAGAGGTTAAATCATACGTCGTAGAAAGCCTGCTAGACGCAGGTGCAGACACAACGTATGTCTCCCTACGCTACTCTATACAAAAATTCTCTCAAGAATGAACAGAATTAAGAATAAATACGGTGAAACTGCGCTAGACAGCGTATCAACGTCTGATCAAAGAGTGAGAGCCCTACTCAGGAAAGCACAAGCCAGTGCAAGCGTATCGCATGACGACGTGGCTAGTGGTAAGTAACATCAGTTGGTTGGAAAAGAACCATATCGTCATTCATTCTCTGTAGATGATGATGAAGATGGCGACGGATCAGGTTCAGAAGAGTAAAAATGTCCTTAGAAATCATTCTCCCCCAACTGCGAGCAGCGAGTTAATTACGAAAACTTAGACGCACATGTATACACGCTATTCCAGAGCTAAAACGGCTTGTAACGTACAGGATATAACTAGAAGGAGATGGAAGCAATAACGCACAACCGCTTGGACACGCGTAATACATTATGAAACAATAAGCAAAAATGCTGTTACGATACTGTACGAGAGATCATCAATTGCCACGGGGAAACAAGGTTATAGTGACTATCACACATTGTTCCAATCATTTCTTGGTAGACCGAGTTCGGTCGGGTACGCAAACGATGCTACCAGGCAGGAGTCGATCGCACTGCACTTTCACGTTCATATCCCTAAACTGATCCAGTGAGCACCCATGCGCCTTGGATATTTCCCAGCATGAGTCCCCAGGCTGTACCAGGTATGGTAGCGTTTCAGGTTTTGGGCAAAGTTTCGTTGGTCCCGATAGACCAGGGGACAAAACAAGTCGCCAAACCAAAAGCAAGACCACGGTGATGAGAAGGAAGAAGGGGAACAGCGTCCTATATGCGCTTGCATTCACGTCCCCTTTGTATGCCATCGTCGTCTGGACATGAAATGTTCCTTGAGTCAATAAAGAAAGCCCCGCGGGAGAAGAGTACGTACCCCGTCCGCGGACAACAATTGGTACCCGTCTTGTCTGGTCGTTGGGGCAGCTTCCAAATCACCCGGACGCTCATCATCCTCTACACTTGCACGAGGGCTGGAAACTGAGAAACAGTGAATGAGTGAGTGAGTGGAGTTAGAAAGAGAGACACCGAGTACAACAACTCCACCCCCCCTTTCCACGATGGAGGGGAAGGAACACTAACCTCTCTTCATCTCACCATAACGAGCACCTGACTCGCCCTGCCATATTGACCCATCTCGGTCCTTGAAATAATAGCACCCAGTATCAGCATCGTACCCAATGCGTTTCATCCCTTCAGGGAGATTGTAATCGTCCTTGCCAGCAAGCAGTGAGATAGGGATAAAAGAAAGAACGGAAGCAAGAGCCTACCTCATCGTACTGCGTCCAGCGTCCCATAGTGATTTTCAATCAAAAGATGGAGTGAAGTGATGAATGTGGTGTAAAGGAGGAATGGAGGAGTTGTAGACGAGACCGCTTGTGGTCCTCTATAGCATTCGCATCGCCTTTGCCTTGCCTAATTTTAGAAATTCGTTGCTTATATCTCTTTTAGGATAATTGTTTCCACGCGTCGCTCCCTTTAAAACCAACGCTCAAAGCCGCTCATTTCCTAACCTCCCGGTGGTTAATAAATGCTCTTCATTTACCTGTATAACCTACAGTATTCGAAAAATGAACTTCTACACGCCGACCAACCATAGGGGCTCTTCACACTAACGTCACCCCGCAGCCACAAGAAGCTCAATCACCTGATCGAGCCCCCTTCTTTCCATTTCCACAAAGTCATGCACCCCTTCTGCACTAGCCTACATACAGTACACCAAGAACCTAGACTGAGCGTGTACAAAAATGGAGCTTCGTGTGTGCCGCACATGTGCTGTCCCACATGCAGCTCATACCCGTACCCTTGTCTGAGATACCAACTCTTGCTCAGCTCTATAGAGACTCTGTTCTACACCCTCCAGTGTCCGCGAAACGTAGTTGTCATGCATCCTTGCTGGACAGGGTTTCATTATAGTATGTATTCCCACCTTTTTTCACCAAACACTTGCTTACACCTCCCCAGCCAAGGGGATATAACAAGGCTCAAAATCGACGCAATTGTCAATGCGGCAAACAAGAGTCTACTCGGTAAGTAACATCTAATGAATCTTGTAGTGAACCTTTGAAAAAAAAAAAAAAAAAAAAACCTTGTCGTTTCACCATTATCAGGATCTGGCGAAGGAGGTACGTGTTACTCTTTCCCATTGCTCGACTTTCTGACATACTGACTTGCACACTCAAACTCACTAGTTGATGGAGCAGTTCACAAAGCAGCAGGTCCTGGACTTTTCAGTGAATGTGAGCTACAACCACCTCCAATTTGATCATCTACCAACCACGAAACAGGTCGCAGACTACGGGGCTGCCCAACTGGCCGAGCAAAGTTAACCAGGGGATATGACCTACCAGCGTTCGTTTCTTCCTTCCCAAGAAGCGAGTAAACACATCCCTTCCTTTGCAGGTGTTGCATTATCCACACTGTTGGCCCCGCATACAACTCTTTCGAGGGCCAAGACTACGCCACACAACTCGCATCCTGCTACAAACTGAGCCTGGAAATCGCAGCTTCAAATTCATTGCGACACATCGTAAAAGCATTTCTGAACGCGCCACAAGAATCCAGTTTATTAATAGCAAAATATATTTATAGGCGTTTCCTGCGATTTCGGCTGGCAGATTCTGTTATCCAATAGACGAGGCTTCCCATATTGCCCTTAATGAGATCCGTGAGTTTTGTCTATCCGAGGCTGGAAAGAAGGTAAGACCGTCATTACTAGTTAAATCAAAACTCGCTGACATTTCTATAATGTAGCTCGAACGCATCATTCTTGTTGCTTTTCGTGAATCCGCATACGAGGTATACAAGTACGTTCCCATTTACTCAACTCCCTCTCAGATGAAAACTGAACACTTTTCCTCTATCAGGTCTATCATTCCCGAATACTTTCCTCCGTCAGAGAGGGCAGAATAACCTAGGAGAAGCAAATCAGTTTTATGCAGTTTAGTATAAACTGGTAGGGCAGTAGTGACATGTATTGTTTGTCTTTGTTGTGCAAGAAACGACTGTATAGTTCCATTCAGCCACACGATTGGCTTTACCACCCAAGTAGTGCGCACGTCCCCTCAAGCTATCGCACGCTCGTCGTCGCTGTTGTCCCCCCCCCCCCCCCCAAAACTAACCTCGTCAGTATGTCTCAAGACCTCCAATGGCTCCTTCTCCGTGTTCGTTTAGTTCTCCTACACCACTTCTCCGCATTCTTTCCTGAACAACAACAACTAGAATAACAACTCCTTCCTCGTGAAACGAGTCCCTGAAGGCCCCACCTTCTCTAGAGAGCCTGTGCGTATTTTCAAACCTTTTCAAGCTGATATACATCCATTCTCGTCCTGACACGGTTCTTTTTTTGGAAAATCAAAAGGGCAACCTCCGTAACCTCCACTCTCACAAATTCTCCGGGTTGGCCAACAAGAAGGTTGGTTCGTCTCTCGTTGGCTTTTTGGGGGAAACCACACAAAAAAACCATCCAACCCCTACCGTGTCTGACCCATTTTTTTTTTGGTTGTATGTTAGACCATTGACATCACCGACACCAAATCCGGTGTGCAAATTACGACCCGTAAGACAAAGGCGAGCTCGCACCAGCTCGCGTCTGGCTTCACTAGAACGACAATCCGACCACGAACGGGTCCGCGTCGCGCTCTGGGCGTTGTAGCCGGTTACGCTGGGAGGCGGTACAGACCCGATCTGCGAACTGTAAGTCTCTTTTATCTTCCAATATGTTTACATGTACATTCTCTCTTCTACCGCGACACTTTACTTGTTTTTTTTTTAATTCTTTGTTCGAGTTTCGAACAACAACAACAACAACACACGCACACGCTAGAACCCGCTGGACTTGATATAAATATGAAGGACGGGCGTGGACATGTATGCAATACTAAACTTTTCTCCCCTGCTGGAGCCGATCAAACTCCAGTGGGGGGAGCGCACCAACGCTATCGGGCGCCGTTCGTATGCACTGCGCGGTACTTCCCGACTCTTAGGTGCTCACATCCATTTTCATTTCTTTCTTTCTTTCTTTCTTTCTTTCTTTCTTTCTTTCTTTATGCACCTGTTATATCAAACAATTCCGAGTAGATATTCGTTAATTTGATACTGACACGTCTACACACCTTTGCAACAGGCCGCCCTCGCTCGCGTCTCTGCATTGATTGCTGCTCAAAAAGAACCCAAGGCACAACCACCGAGGAAGCTGAGAGGGAAGAAGACCAAGTTGGCTGCAAAGAAGGCTGCCGAGTGATTTTGTATTTTTCTACATTCGCATACATCCACGTATCTATATGTTCATGCAACCCCCGCCAAAGATTTTAATGAGCAAAACAAAACAAACACGAGCCCTCTGCACTCTTTCAATGAATTGAATTTATTCATAAGAGAGTAGCTACATCAGCGTTCGCAAAGTCCAAGGAAGGAAGAACGCAAAAAAAGAAAAAAAAGAACATAAAGAAAAAGTGTGAAGAATGTGGTTCCTTATGAGTATTGTCGACGAGTCTCTTTTCACAGTATTATTGTACAGGTATGTTTTGAGCGGCACTCAAGAAAGGTTCAAAGATTCAAAAAAACAAAAAAAAAGAAAAGAATGGGAAATGGGTTAGGCATTGAGCCCCTTTCCAGCAGGCTGCGCGATTCTGCCGCTGGCGCCAAACGCTTTATTGCCTGCAATGGCATCCCGGGTGGGTCTCGTAGCTTCAAGCTTCCAATGAGACGATTCCTTGAACTTCTTCTCGTTGTCATGGGCGTTGTGCTTCTTCTCTTTACGGAAGGGTGATTCCTCCTCGTGGGTCGGCGAGTGCTGTAAGTGCTGCTGTTGCTCCTCGCCTGGTGCAGCGGGCCTGGGATAGTCAGGGACGGGACTGTCTTTCCCAGATAGCTTTGTCTGCACACTGTTATCCCCCTCCAATTTGTAGCCTATCCGTTCAAAGGGCGGGGAGAGAGAGAGGGGGGGGGGGGGGGTGGTAACTTACGTGGGACTGTGCTGCTTGTGTTTAGACGAGAGGGATAGACGACGCCCTCCTACTTTGACTAGAAATAACAAGAGCATAGATAAGGGGGATAGGGACTGTTAATGATTTAAACTGCATATACTAACCGGCGGGAGGGTGAGACACGAGAATGTCGCCCGCCATGTTGTCCACTATATGTATGCCGGGGGGTACTATACGAGGAGGAGGTCGTTATTGGGTGTGTGTGTGTGTGTATACTGTGGGAAGTGAGGGTGGGGGAACCGGTTCAATGTGGGGGGCGCGTAACTCCCTTTGGGTCAGTCCGTGCGCAAGGGCCAATGCTGATCATAAATTCTCGCACTGAAAAGGCAGGGAGGGGCTGGCTTTGATCGAGGATGCTCAGGTCCAAATACTCACGTGACCTTTGTATTTATTTGCTTATTCTTACTGGTTTTTTCATTATTTCTCTTTATGCTTCTTTATTTTCAAACTCAAACGGTCAAGTGCTGGTGTTTCAAGAAAAAGGAGGTCCCAGAAAGAAAAAAAAAAGAAAAAAAGGCAAGCTCTGGAACTGTTCGTCAATGTGTGTATTCTGATATGTATGAAACAAGTAAAGAGCCTGTTTGCTGGGAGGTATGCAAGAGAACCCCAGGGCAAATAACACGACGGGGGATTGGTTGTGTTTTCGTTGATAATAATATTAGATTCATAACATTACACTGGTCCGAATGTGGTAAATTAAATTCGAAGACGTGGAAAAGGTATTATCTGCAATGTAGTGTATTACATAGGTGTAAGAGTAGTGCCCCCAGAAGTAGGTGTTGCGGCCGGCGGTGAAGAGCTCGGTGGTGGTACGGGTGCACTGCCATCACACCAGTACACGGCCATGTGGTTCGGGTTCGCGGGCCAGGCGCTGTGCATCACTCCGTCGTTTTGCCCATAAAGAGTCATGGCAGTTTGAAAAGCACTATGACAGGCGCCTTCACTTGGCCAACTAGTGGATATGATAACCCCATACTGTGACCGACTGATAGATTGGGTATTCCAAGATTTCGTGCAGTATTCAGAGCCTAGCTTATCCCTAATATAAAGCATGAGCTGTCGTCCCCGTACCGCACAGAAAAAGTTCTACTTACATGAATGGTCTGCTTTCACATTGATTGCTGCCTTTTCCCATAAATGCAGTGAGAGCGTATGTAACGTCCGCGAGCCCGAGCAGGCCAATGACACCAAGAGCAGAAGCAATTATCTTCGTCATCTGGGTGCTACGCTAAGCAATGTGCTAATATGCCAGTCATTAGAAATGAAAAGCTATCCTGCAACGATGCACATACCTCGGTGGTTACTGGAAAAAGGCGATGTTGATCCCTTATGCCTCCCATGAGAGGATTTATACTGTCGAAAGCAGAGGGAATATTTGGAGGTAAGTCCGAAAAAGGCAGCAAACAATCCTGAGACGTATCATTTAATTGAAACAATATGACGATATGACTGAAACTGTCCATGAGTTTCCCATTGATTACACCCTATATCCATGCTTGGACATCCCAATGAGGACTTTGCGAAATGGGATCTGCCTTACCTGGATGTACTACACTGTGACGATACGTGGACTTTTAGCCCCTCAGGCGGCAGGTTGTCAAGTGGCGCTGACATACAATGTAAATCAATCCGATAAAACGGGGTATGAAACATAAATTAAGCCCGAAGCATACTACGGAGTAAGAAAAATCAAGGAGGGAAAAAGCGGGACACACGCAAGACAAGGAGACGAAACTTGGAGCAAACATAGCAATGAAGGGGGATGGGTGATAGCCGTTGACGATGCGCCGAACCGTTGCAGTTTGGATTTCGCTCCCAACATGCTAATTAGCTATTCCGACGAGATCAGGTATGATCGAATCAGCATGACCCTGAATGATATACCATTATCTCACTGACTTGGCTGGAGAATGGGATTCATACCTCGAACACGTATCACGCCCATCCAGTATATGCTGAACACCAAGAGAGTGAGTGGTAATGCATTACAGGTATGTTGTTTCATAGTCTCTTACGTGCCGCCCTTTATACACCCAATAATCAGTCAAAGACATTGGGGCCCAGCCATATCTGCGCTTAGCGGTTCTTGTCATTCATACAAATGTCATGGGTGTTAGACACATACATACAACGTTGCTCTAACGCTGTTCTACGGTAGGTCAAAGAGCTGATGGACAGCCGGCCTTAGCCGAGCCCTGTCTACAATGAATCGGCTGTCCATCAGCTCTTTCACCCACCTGTAGATAGCTATTTAGCGTGCCTCGTTGTTATGTATATACTCGTAGATTCCGTTTTTATTGACCATGAGTTCTTGTGCTGTTCTGGTGCAGAGGCGAGAATTGAGGGACTTAACTTGTAGTACGGATCCGAAGCCGCAACTGGATACGATCAGGTTACATACCAAGGTGCACAACCTTACTATCAAATCCGGATACCCTTTTCGGTAGGACGATGCAACGCGTGAGATAACCCAAGACAAACTTGCACTGCGCACCTGTCCATCACTATCTCCTTTTCTTGCTCCAAATTTCATCGCGTTTATCGCTTGTCTCATGGAATCCCTCATGGTCACTCTATCTTGTGCCTCTTCTGATTTTCTGATGACGTTTTATGCATGTTTTAGATCTTGTTTCATCGCACTCTATACATGATGGAAAATAATGTAGATACTGGTTTGGGGTTGAATTTCATGGCCCTTTTCCTAGGAGCTTAGCCAAGGGTGTCCAGGAGGCTCAGACGAAAATAACACACTTTAGTGTCTCACTGCGCTACTTGCTTTCCTTTTACAGGATTACCTCCAAATACCACTATTTTTCAAACGGTATAAATTCTGCCTAAATCAACGCGGGATATCAACTATATCTTTTGCCTTTCGCCACTGAGGTAGGTGTATCTTAAAAACTCTTGCAGTCCATCTCTAATTACCATCACACGCTAGTAGCCGCAGGAGCGTTCTACTAGCATCACTCGACAGTTAATAATGAAATTCCCCGTTCTCGCTGTCATAGCTGCCAGTGGCTCATTTTTCGCTTCGGTTTCTGCGCGGATAGATTGTCTCTCCTCGACCGGATCTGGTGCATGTATTTCGGAGAAAGTAATGTACGAAACACAGTTCACTTTCTTTGGTCAGGCCAGCTTACTGTTGATCGTAGTAAACAAGGCATGGCTTGGAATTATTGCAACCAGAATGGTACCAAACCACATTACCTGGAACTCAACGAAGGCTGGATATTAAACGGCGGGTGGAGCTCGGCAGAAGAATGTTATAAGCAAGTCGACGGTCTTATTAACACTTGCTATGGACAATATAACGGTGGTATTGTCATTGGGTCAGGGCCCAATCCGAACACCCTGGTCTTCAACTTTTGTCGTACTCCAATTTAGTGGGGCATGGCGTGGTGGTCTGTATAATTATTACGTATGGAATTTACTATTTATCCTCCTAATATCAGTAATTCTCTTTTTTTTTTGTTGTTTTTTTGAATATTTTGCAGTGAGCTCTGACTGCTACAAATCCATCTCATCATACAAGTGTTGCAGCGATGTGTGAGCAAATAGTAGCCATCATTATGCAGTAGATAGCTTGATCGCATTCATGATTCCCCTCTCGCAAAAATTGTCTGATGTTGCGCCAAGTCGAAGGCGGCAATACCTCTGACGGCTATCGATAATGTTATCGCTGACATATGCACATTGTCTATTACGAATACTTGAAAACCGATGGTGGCCATCCTTCCAAGGAGCTTCCACTTGTTCCGCAGATTTATTTTGGCGTTAAATGGCATGTGTTGTACTGCTTGTGATGGGTATGCAAGACGATACTGAGATCACCTTGCATGCCGGAGCATGGCTAGGTCCCTCCTGCTTCGGTTATCATTGTGACGTTGTGCAGTTTTAGGCCATTCTAGTTTCACTGCACTGCTTAGCAGAAACTTTGAGTCATCGTCGACATTGGGTAGACACTCAGGACATCGAAACCGGGGACTCGTTTCCTTTGGCGAGCATTGCCTCATTCAGGAGCTGAGAACCAGATATGTCACGTCTTGTCACAGTGCACTTCATTTATATTTTAGACTCCGACTTCTATTCCGTAAGTTCAAGTTCCCGTGGGCGCAGAAGGTATGCCCATATGACCTCCATCCTGACAGATGTCTCTACCTGGCGGTGACTTTCTTGGCGGTGACTTTCTATTGAATCATGGTATCGTGAGATTGTTGCGTATTCTGGCTGCTTGTCTCTTCTCTTTCTTTTTTTATTTTTCAAATATATTCTGCACTGCAAAAACGATCACATCCGTATTCGGTAGTCTGAAAAGGACAAGGGGTGGGGGGGAGAGGGCGGTACAAGGGCGTGCGTCATTGAACATCAGTTACATCCATAAACTCTATAGCGTCTCATATCATCATCCTCTCTTTCACAAACGTCCATCCTCAACAATACTCGTTTCGCTGACCATTATGGAATCAAGCTATCAGCCTTCCCTCCCATCGGCGGGGCAGCCCGCAGTGCAGTCTTCTGCCGCTCCTCCGCCCTTCCCGACTCTGCCCAATGTCAGTCAATCGGGAGGCTTTATGCCACAGCCAGACGTGCAGATGCCAATGGCGCAGTTTGGCGTGACCCCAGGAGGCGGATATCTGCTTCGCTATCTTAATTGTGAAGTGCTACGCTATGATCTTCCGCTCAGTGAGTTGGCGAAATTGCCTGGAAGTTATGATCCTGCGAAGGATTATGCGGATATTCTCAAGGCGTGTAGAGGGTTGGGCACCGATAACAAGATACGTAAGTGGATCGTGGTTTTCTTGTCTTATTATACGTGTTTGCTGAGGATTCTTATGTTCAAAGTGATTCAAGCGTTGGCCAATAAGTCGCCACGCGATTTGGCAGCTCTTTCAGGATATTTCAGTTCACAGGGTCGAGATCTACTTGATTATATTTCCAAGGAAACGTCTGGTTATTTTCGGTGAGAGAAGCGAGGTGTTGGTTTTATATACGATGGCATTCTGATCTGTTCTTTGTAGTGATGGTTTAACTGCATTGATCATGGGGCCTGTGCTTTATGATGCCAAAATGCTCAATGAAGCCTTTGATAAACCAGGGTATATGTGTTTGATGTTGTTCCAAGGAACCTTATAAGCTCAAACAACCCCACTAGGAACGACAGATCGGAAGCGACTTTGACAGAAGTATTACTGTGTCGATCCAACGAGGAATTAGAGATTATTAAAGGAGCCTACCACTTCAAGTATGGCCGGCAATTATATGACGAGGTCGTCAAGAAAGTCTCGGGGAGTGTCAAGAAATGTAATGCCGAGTTTCACCATGATTGATGCACAGTTAATCTGATGTTCTCTGGATAGTGTTTATTATGACATTGAGTACCCAACGTCCACCTGAGACGGCACCATCTGCGAAAGAAATTGATGAGGATGTTGAGACGATCTTCAAATCAAACGATAAGAAGGTAAAACAGTTCCTTCTGAGCAGAACTTCGGTTATATTCACTACCGGTATGCAAGGCAACATTCACCGAAATTTTCACTCGCAGATCGTACATCCATTTGAGCAGGATGTGTGTAGTCTCTTCTTTCAATCCGTTGTGTCGTGTCTGATTATGACTAGGATAACTATATACAAGCACAGAAACAAGAGTTTATCGAAAGTCATAAAGAAGGAAACGTAAGTTGTGTTTGATTATTGATGATCCATCTTGTGTGAATCTTGCATTAGCTCTGGTCATTTGCGCGATGCGTTGTTGTATATCCTGCATGGTATCAAGGAGCGGCAGAACCCTGCACAATGGCGAGATGCTAAGCGTCTTGAAAAAACCATGGCTGGGTTGGGTACCAAGAACGAGTTGCTGGTGTTCAGGTTTTGTTCTCTTTGTCAACCAATCCAGATTAGCCTGTAACATGACTTCTCTACAGGTTATTACGAGCACAATGGAACAATGAGAATCTTCAACTTGTCAAGTCTTCATACTTGAGAAGATACAGTAAAGCTCTTGATGATAGGATCAAAGGCGAAGTCAGTGGAGCTTATAGGGACTTGATGATGGCACTTGCCAGCAGGTCTTGATTAGATGTGGGGGACAAGTTAAGTTTATGAATATCGAATTCCTATTCTTTTGTATTAGTACATACCTGGGTAAATATTTCTGGCGGATTGTTATCATTTCGATGTTATTCTGTAATTGAACTTTGCCATTCATTCGTCGCTTATACAATTTCTCAGTTGTTGGCGTCCACGACTAAAATTGGGAACACAGAACGATGAGCGCCTTGATTCGGCCATTCGAATGCCATCAATGACCGTATCGAGCATGACAATATACATCAGTGGAAGAAGAGGGGCCCGGTAAGCTGGAACTTGGGAAACCATCACATCAACCATGACCATCACTCCTCCTGCTGCAGACGTCGACGCCAGCGACACAACCCCTTTCGCTGACGACAAGCTACATGCCAGCGAAACGCATATAGACAACGACGTTCAAGTTGATTCCATTATTAGAAATCAAGAGTTTTGGTTTGAGGATGGGTCGGTGGTGATCATCGTTGGCGGGCAATGCTTTCGCGTGCACCAGTCCATCTTATCGCGCCATTCTGAGGTGTTCAACGCTATGTTTTCTATACCTCAACCGCGTTATCAGGAGATGCTTGATGGGTGCCCTTTGGTTCGGCTTTCGGACGAGTTGAGTGATTTCGTGGATTTGTTGAGGGTGTTGTATCAGCCCTTGTGAGTTGTTTACTTTCTTTGGGTGTCCTTGTCGTTGTTTTGTTGATCTATTCTATTCTATTACTATTCGTGAATGGTTTTCAGCTACTTTGACAAGCTCTCGGAGGATGCTGATTTGAACACCCTCATCACGTTCATCTCTGGGATACTGAGGATGAGTACAAAGTACATGATGCGGATTATTCGACAAAAGTGTATTTCTGTGCTGCAAAGCAAGTTTCCTTCGACGATCGAGGGGTGTGATACGCTGCTGGCGTCCAAGTATTTGTACCCGCCCGAAGCTATCGTCCGGGCGATACCGCTCGCAAGGGAGAGTATCGTACCGGAGATCCTACCTTGGGCGTACTACATCTCGACGCATATACCGACTGATGAGCTGTTGAACGACGCGAGTTTGTCCTGGCGCGACAAGGCGCTGTGTCTTGCTGGTAAAGAGCGGTTGTGGGAGGCGCAAAAGACGCTCACGCATGCGTTTGTGCTTACGTTTGAGCGGGCGCCTGGATGTGTGAGTATGTGTAATCAGGTGTTCCAGTTTGCAACGGAGCGCCAGTCGTGGAAGGGGTTGGAGATGATGAGGAAGAGTCCGCATCCATTGGAGATGTATACGGATTGGGGATCGATGAAGACGTGTGCGAGGTGTAGGGAGTCGATGGAGAGGCAGCATAAGGCTGGTAGAGAGAAGCTTTGGGAGCTTTTACCGGGTATGTTTGAGTTGGGGAGTTGGAAGGAGCTTCAGGATCATCAAGGGCAGTGATCAAGTGGTGCGTATGTTTTTTCTCTGTTTTATTGAATAACTTGATGTTTTCGTTTGGCTGTATATAATGTATTTCTTCCTTAGCCTCTCTTTCTGGAACAACTACTGTTGCTTGTTTATTTATATTGTGTATGCTAATAGATGATAGGACGTTTTGGAGAGTCTATGTATCTGCCCTCTGCTGCGAAGAAACGAAAACAACGCACTGGGTTGAATCTCAATACGAATATCGGAAGATCGCACAACACCGAAATCTCAGCTTGCGACATATTCCTAGTATGGCTGCAACACTATATTGGTTATTACCAACTTATTGTTTTGAAATATGTTATTTCTGCTAGTACCCTGGCTATGCGGTTGGTACGGGCTGGATGGTGTTATTTGCATCATAATGGGACTTTTCAGAACTGTTCGTCATTAGCAGCACATGACAACTACCGTCGAGAAACCAAAAAACAACGATGCTCCGAAAACCCCTCATACACGTCTTTAAACAATATGTCTATTATCGTAGGCAATGCTTTCCACCCCCCCCCCCCCATCTCTGCGAGGTGCTGTTTGTCTTGATGGACGCATATACCATCGGCTTTTTTCAACCCCGATGCCGATTACCCACTGGCTGACAACATCCCCAACAGTTCGGCATGCCTGATGGTGCTTGGTTTCGAGGACATGTTGGTGGATCTGGGAGGCATACAGCTGCACATACGACCCCTGCACTTGTAACGAGGAAGGCGCTCGAGAGGACGGCGGCAGTGAGGAAGAGTTTCATTTCTTTTTTTGGTATCTTCTGTGGTCTCGACAGTATCTGCCTACGCCCTGCTTCTCTAATTTAGACTCGGAAGAGGAAGAGGAAGACGGAAAAGATGGTACTCGCTGATATAATATCAAGAACAAAAGGGACGTGTAACGTTTAACTTTAACGTTTAGTTGGCGCACACATTTTCTTTTCTCTTTTTATCATCCATCCGCAGCACATCAGCCACGTTGGAATGCCTGCGCAGCGATGGCGCAGTCCGTTTCGATGCACAAAAAAAAAGGCCGGCCATGTGGCTCCACCTTGCAGCATACCCAGTATTTGTTGTCAATGAAGAATGCTTGTTCCGTAACCGCACATATGGGGGGTTGTGGGTGCGCACATTTCGTGGCAAACAACGATCGGGACACAACAACCCCAGCAGCCGGGCCTTCCACTTGGTAATTCGTGGATTGGACAAAGCGGCGGGCTTGAGTAGCATATGTCTGGGCAAACCTGCGTCACGGTGGTTTGGGGCGCTGCGATCGACAATGGGATGAACAGTTATGCTCAAGCAAACTGCTACAACGGGTTTCATACCTGTTGGTAATTCTCGTTAGTGGGGAGTAGGATCGTCCGTATGGATATGGTTGGGCTTACTTACTTTTTTTTCTGATAGGTTAAAGATATGGGAGGTGATGTTGGCTACTTTTGCCATTCTGTTCTGCCCCCACGAGCGATTATTATACCCCCCACTGTTGTTCTCCCGTTCAGGTTATAACTTACATAACGATTCAAAGTTATCGAGCGTCCCTCATATGTGCCTTTCATACCGCTCGACATGTTGTCCCTTCTTTCGCCCTGAAGGTTTGGTTATTTCTAACGGCATTGAATACTTTGCCATTTCTCAGGTCATGTCAATACTCGAATGACTGGCATAATACCTCGATTGATCCAGATCAGTCCAGGCCATTCATTGTGTGGGGTTGTTCCTAACGTCAGGTTATAATGAAACGAAACTTGGGGATTCTGGACGCTTTCTGGGAAACACGCTACAGTATCACCATGCCTACTGTGTAATATCTGTGGAAAACACCGATTATTGATTCTGATACAGAAACTTTCCCCTTCATTGACTCTTGGTCCATACTCGCCCATGTTTAAGTCTTTACGTATCTACTTTCAAGCGGTCTCCCCCCTCCTTCTTCTGTCATCATGTCTCAGCCAGAGTGCAACAGTCCCAGCAGCCATTGATATAAAATGCCCTCTGGTTTGTGCCAAAGCATTGAGGCCGCTGAGAAAGGCAGAGACCCGCACAGCTGCTTACTTCCAGGCAGCACATCCAGCATCCCGGCTGGCCCCAAGGAAGTGATCCGATTTGGCAGACGGGAGGAGATGGGAGACATACAGTGGGGCACGATACCGACGGTGCAGCGGTTGATATTCCGATGAGTGATGTTACGCTGATGAAGAGAGTCGCTGTCGAGAGGGCCTTCATTTTCTGCCCTAGGTTCTAGAATTAATGTTATTATCAGCACAGGGAACCCCGTTCATACTCACAATGAAAGCTTGCGCAGAAGCTGGGGGTGCCCGACAAACGCATATTGCTAGCCTTTTATCGCCTTTCTATGGCCCCCAAATGGGGTCCGAGTACTGAATAAACACCGCTCCCCTAGATTGTTATTCACGCATCAATTCTTCCATTCCTCTAAATCTGTTCTGGAACAAACGGTCATCCATTCTATTCTTTTTTTGTGGTTGAAAAACACGAGGGTCGCTCACATTTCTAAAGATCTTGTCCTGACTTTTGGTCATGTGTATTGTTCAACATGTAGATCTCCAGTGGGAACAGGCTCGTCCTTGATGGACTTTTCCTTCTTCATGACAAGATTCCAGTGATATAGATCAACATTTTAGCTCATGTGATTGGGGGCACTTTTACAATTGGAGATTACTAACCGCAATATCCTCGGCGTTGGGACTCAATGACCGTCACTATCTGGCAGATTATCAACACCATGGCTTGGCAGCTGATGTTGTGTGAGATTGGACGCCATCAAGATTTCCAAAAGTATCAAGAAAGGTGCCCCGGATGAGCAGCGTGCACACCCTGCAAAGGCCCGCCCCGTTTCGTTGTTATGTCTTATGGTCATTGCCGTTTGGAACGCTGATTATCGGGTCTGATGTAGAAACTTTTGTCTTTTGTCTTAATTGACTCTTGGTTCATACTCGCCCATGTTTGGGGCTCTGCGTATCTCTACCTTCAAGCGGCCTTCCCCACCCCCCTTCTGTCATCTTGTCTCAGCCAGAGTGCAACAGTCCCAGCAGCCATCAATATAAAATGTCATTTGGTGTGTGCCAGAGCACAGAGGTGGCTGAGAAGAACAGAGACCCATGCAGAAGGCTACTGCTGCGCAGCACGCCCAGCATCCCGGCGACCCCAGAGGGAGTGATCCAGGTTTGCAGTCGGGGGGATCTGGTTGGCACAGAGGACCGATACATATCACGTCTTGGGGTGCGGCGTTCGATATTCCGATGAGTGATACTGTGCTGATGAAGAGAGCTGCTGTCGTAAAGAGGGCCTTCATTTTCTGCATAGACTCGGAAGTCAATGTTCCTGTCATAACAGGGAACCAGCTCATACTGACAATGAGAGCTTGATCAGAAGCTTGTGAGGGGTTGGCAAACGCTTGATGATAGTCTTTTATCACCATTCCATAGCCCCAAAAATGGGGCCTAAGCACTGAACCAAGTATGCCATTTTTCGTTCCACGCACCAGGTCCTCCATTCCTCAGAAATTATTCTGGGACAAACGGTCATCCGGTGGCTGAAGAACACGAGGTCACTGACATTTTTAAAAGATCCTGTCCTGACTTTTTGGTTATATGTATTGTTCGACATGTCGATTTCCGGTGGGAAGAGGCTTGTTCTTGATGTACTTTTCCTCTTTATGACAATATTTCTGGTGATACAGATCAACATTTTGACTCATGTGATCAGGGACTTTTATAACTGGAGATCCATAACCGCAGTATCTTCGGTGTGTGGTTCAATGACCTTCACCATCGATTGTTCTAACGTGACACTGGCAGCTGACGTTGTGAGACTGATAAGGACCTTTGTGCACAAAGGTCGGCATCGGGACTTCACAGAAGCATCAAAAGAAGTACAACATAGTTCTTCACAAAATTAAGGTACAATTCATGTCCGAGTCAATCAGCGAGGAAAGCGCTTCTTCAGATGCTCACATACCGCCAGCCTTCATCTCCACAAGCGCTCCCTCTCCTCCCTCGCTAGATGATGGACAGCCGCTGTTTGTTAGATGGACACATGACTAGCCTACTGTGCATGACGTCAAAGGCAGTCGGTGAA
Source organism: Amanita thiersii Skay4041 (assembly GCA_002554575.1). Taxonomy (NCBI): domain Eukaryota; kingdom Fungi; phylum Basidiomycota; class Agaricomycetes; order Agaricales; family Amanitaceae; genus Amanita; species Amanita thiersii. The sequence continues at coordinate 37,961 of KZ302076.1, read as the reverse complement.
GTCTACACAGAGCAGCCCTAGCAGGTTCGAATGACATTTTGGGGGCTCAGAGAGGCATATGTCAAGATGTGTGTTACCTGCCTTCGCAACGTGGAAAATGTTCAGGACCGCAGTGGCGAGGAAGAGCCTATATTCATTTCTTCACATAACTGCATGGTTATTACTGCCCATTTCAGTACTCGGGCTGCACCACTTTGCAGCATGACCAACATTCGTTGTCGGCGAAAAGTGTTGATTTCGCGACAAGCGATCATCGGGACGCAGCAACTCGATCTTCCACTTGGTAATTCACGTATTGGACAAAGGGACAAGCTTGTAAAGCATATCGGCACAATTGCGTGGTTTGGGGCACTGCGATCATCCAGGCAAAGTGCTACAACGCTTTGTTGTCATGTCTTATGGTCAGTGAGGACATTGCTCTTCGAATATGATTAGGCTTACTGTCAATTCTCAATAGGGAAAAGAGAGTTGGTGCGAAGAAGGGACTGGTACTTGCGATGTCATTCTACGCTGTGTGAGCTATTTCAATACCCCACTGTTATTCCCTTGTCCAGGATCGTGACTTGCGTGATGGTTAAAGTTATCGAGCATCCTTCGTATGTGCCTTTCATATCACTCAACATACCTTGAAATTTTTAGCGGCATTGCTGTTTCTCGTATGTCAACACTCCAATGACTGGGATGATAACTCAATAAGTCTAGGTCTTCTGACTCTTTGTCTAGGATCATTCATAATGTCAGATACCAAGGGTATAATGAAATGAAACTTGGAGTTTTGAATTCCTCTCCTATCGCTATGTCTAATATTAGAGACGTCGATTGCCGATTCTGATGCAGAAGCTTTCGCCTTTATTGACTCTTGGTCCATACTCGAGCATATTGGGGCTTTATGTATCTACTTTCAATCGGTCTCCCCTCCTCTTCTGTCATCATGTCTCAGCCAAGAGTACAACAGTCCCAGCAGCCATTGATATAAAATGCCCTCTGGTTTGTGCCAAAGCACTGAGGTGCCTGAGAAAAGCAGAAACCTCCGCAGCTTGTTACTGCCACGCAGCATGACCAACATGCTGGCGACCCCAGAGGGAGTGATCCAGGTTCGCAGACGGGAGGGGATGGGAAGCATACAGTGGGGCACGATACCGACGGTGCGGCGGTTGATATTCCGATGTGTGATGTTACGCTGATGAAGAGAGTCGCTGTGGAGAAGGCCTTCATTTCTGCCTATGCAACCAGAATTAATGTTCTTATCAGCACTGGGAACCCGCTCATACTCACAATGACAGGTCGAGCAGAAGCTGGTGGGGACTTGAAAAACGCTTGGTGGGAGTCTTTTATCGCCTTTCTATGGCCCACAAATGGGGTCCAAGTACTGGATAAACACCGCCGAGTTATTCATGCGTCGGATCGTCCACTCCTCAGGAGCCGTTTGAAACCAATGGTCATCCATTCTATGCCCTTTTGTCATTGAAAACCAGGGGGGTCGCTGACAATGCGAAGAATGCTGTCCTGACTTCTGGTCATGTGTATTGTTTTAACATGCAGACTTCCAGTGGAAATGGGCTTGTTCTTGATGGAATTTACTCTTTACGACAATATTCTGGTGATATGAATCAACACCTTGGTTCATGTGATTGGCAACCTTCAAAGCTGGAGATTACTAACCGCAGTATCTTCGGCGTGAGGGCTTAATGGCCATCACCATTGATGGACACTATCTGGCAGATTACCAGCACCATGGCTTGGCGATTCCAATTGTGAGGCTAGACGGCATTGGACTAAATGAAGTGCTCAATGCTTCTCCACCATAAAATTAAGGTACAACTGATGTCAGTCAATCAGCAAGGAAACCAGCTCCCACGTGGTCATAATTTCTTTCCTGCATAGCGACGTCGTTCAGCTCCATGACTTGAATTTCTTACACTCCCATCCCTCTGCCACGCATTTCAATTTACTATATTTATGCCAACGTGTGGCGATTCTGGCACATTGGGAAACGACGACTATTGGCCTATTAGTGCAGAATTCGAAGCAATGGTAACGTCTACATAGCTGCCCTAGCAGTCTGGGGTGCGACACCTTCAATACCCTAGTCTTTCGCTCGGTAAGCTATTATCAGCTAAAAGCTGGCAAAGCATCCGTGCGGCCATACTCGCGCAGTTTGGTGCGCTGTGATCACCATTGATGGGATGTGGATGTTTGCTCCGGCAGAGGATGGCCAAGGTTTTCGGTCAGTAAAAGATAGTTTTTTCATTACCAGATTATTTCTATTTCTCGATAGGACAAAAAGTGGGAGGCGAAACCGAAGCTTGAATTGTCCTTCTTTCACACTCTGCAGGCTATTATTATACCAAGTTACGTGACGGTTTAAAGTTATCGAACATCCAGTGTATGTGCCTTTCACATCATTCATCATACCCTTTTTTTTTTCGCCCTGAATTGTAGTTATTTTTGACGGTATTGCTTGTCGTGTCATGTCAAAACCATAAAAGTGTTGCATTGTTGGGTTTATTGATTAACGGAACTCAGATATCCCCTTGAGAAATCGAGCTGGCACTACACCCAATCTGTCGCTTTCGTTTCACGCACGCTTGTCTACCCTCCAAAACTTTATACACCCATTCTCAACTAGTACTCCCTCTTCTTCAAGCCAAAGTACAACACGTCCAGCAGCCATTAACGTAAAACGCCGCCTCAGTTGTGCTGGCACACACAGGTGGCTCAGAGGCACAAATCTTCTGGCAGCTGGATACTGCCACGCAGCATCTCCAGCACCCTGGCTGTCCCAGAGGGAGATCGCCGTATTTGCACGGGGGAGGTGCTGGGTAGCACAAGTCGGGGCACATTTCCGTCTGTCGTTTCTGGGGTACAGCGTTTACCATTCCAATGAACGACGCTGCGCTGATGAAGTAAGTTGCTGCTGAAATCAAGGCTTTCATTTTTCTTTTCCTATGCTCAAGTGTTAATGGCATTCCCTTTCTGGAGAGACGTGCACACTTACAGTGATAGCTTGACAGAACAGAAGCTGGGGGAAACTTGGAAAACGTTTGATGCTATTCTTTATATCACCTCTCCGTGGCCCCTCCTGGGTTCAAGTACCGAATCAATACGCCGAATTCTCGTTCACCCGTCAGTTCCTCCCTTGCGTGAGAGCCTTTCTTTCTTTCTTTCTTTCTTTCTGAACACATGTCCAATTGTTCCCATGGAATGTCATCTCAGAATTGTAAATTCGAGGGTCGCTAACATCCATCATCTAGAATTGTACAAGATTTTGTCTGAACTTTGGATAACGTCCGAAGAGGGTACCACCTAACATACGAGGATTTATTCTGCGGGGCAACTACCCTTTCAACCGATTCCGACTGATCAAACACACACACACACACACACACACCGACATTTCAGCGCATATGAATAGGGTTTCTCTCAACTGGGGCACCCTAACCGCAGTATCCCCGGTATAACGACCCAAATGACCGCCACCCACTGTTTCAACGATACACCGTCTGGCAGATTCTCGGCCGTCATAGTCCTACGATTATATATTGACCTCTGTTGGTATATGGACTTTCCCGGAAACTCTCAAAATGTGATTTGGCAACCCCCCCCTCCCCCACCCTCACCCCCTGTCCGGTACCTGGCTATCGACCCTAAACGACCCGGAACAACTGCTACTGCTTGCTGTCTGTCTAGCAAAATGCATGGCTGTCGGGCTTGCAGATCGTACCTTGGGGTTAAATTGCATGTCACCTTGAAAAACTTTCAACTAACGTTATCTGGTCCAAAAGATCTCAATAGTAGACGTACTCAATTCATTATATTATAGATTGTCAACACTGGGGGCTCCGTGCCAAAAAAAAAAAAAAAAAAAAAAAAGAAAGAAAACCACCTCGACAAGACAAATATGAAAAGGCTGTATGATCACCTTGTTCAATCATCCCCAACTGTCGATCCCTATTTAATTCAAAAAAAAAAAAAGAGAGCTATTCTAAAAAGTAAAATAACGCCCATCTCCCCTATCTAACCCAATATATATATTCTTCAAGTTACTGCCATCTATTTTTCGTCGGCATTGGGACCCCCTTCCCTTCCCCCCCCCAAGCGCGCGGGGTAAGTATCGGTTCAAGATTAGAAAAATAGGTGCAGAGCCAAGGTCTGTTTAGTTCCCTATTACGTTTCAAATCTCAATCTGACTCGCATTTCCTCCCCAGAAGACAAGATTAGATATAAAAACTAACGAAAACTAACGAAAACTAGATCAAAACACAACAACTATAAAAACGATCAAGAAAAAAGTACAAAAGCCCAGGCTTTTATGGAGAAAAAGAAAAAAAATAAATTTCCCAAATCTACTACTTGAAATCGTCCACGGATAAAGGTTGGGGAAAAAAAGACAAAAACAAAAACAAAAAAAGAAAGTGAGTCCCTTCTTCTTGCCCCATGATCCTAAACTTACTCCCTCAATATATAGACCTCAATGTTTACTTTATTCTTGTTTTTTCATCGCAGTTTGCGTTGGGGGGTAGGCAAACCGCCCACCGAAGCCAACGCCACCTTCAACGAAGTCCTTTTTTTTTTTTTTCACTCCCCTTCAGAAACAGTTCTACTCATCTCAAAACACACACAAAAAGAAACATACCTTGCACAGATTCATGATCCTCAACATCCGTCAACGAATCCACTCGATGTCTTTTCCCCACCATCGGCGACGTTGTTAAACTACTCGCTGTCGCTGTCGACCTACCAGACGTCGACGACCGCCCTCCACCCCCACCGTCTCCGGGGCCAGTAGAGAACATATCCGCAGCAGCGTCGTGTCCTCCTCCCCCACCACCACGTTCCCATGACATGGACCCGCGGAGGGGAGGCAAAGGTGGTGGAGGCACTTCAGTGGCTGATGGTGGTGGTGGTGGTGGTGGTGGTGGCAATGGTAAGTTGCCATGTCCTGCACCGGCATTAGCAGCGTTTGCCGCTGCCCCGTTTCCCCCAGCAGATAGGAAATCTAACCAGTGAGATTCGCCGCCTGCAGAAGACGGTCCGGACGCGGTGGAAACTAAACAAAAGCGATGAATAAAAAATAAAAAAAGCACACGGGAGTTTAGAGAGAGAGAGAGAGAGAGAGAGAGAGAGAGAGAGAGAAATTTCCACGTCAGATATAAAACATGTTTTGGGCATACCTGATGACGCGGGGCCTGCTCCAGATGGAGCTGTTGCCGTTGCGGGACTCGAGTTATTGTTGTTGCTATTGTTATTATGCACAGGCCAGTCGAGTCCAAACCCCTGGTTTGGACCACCTTGCTGCCTCTGTCCGCCACTGCTGTCCGTATCGAGAAACGGCGTCGAGAATAAATCGTTGTTGCTCCCTGCAGAACCGTGTTGCTGGTGGTGGTGGTGGTGGTGAGGGTGGCGAATGAGGTTTGGGTAGATGGTTGGGTCGTATGCTCCCTGACGAGTAGCAAAGGCCTGTGTTGACCCGCTCCCGGTCCTCGCAGAAGGTGGTGGTGGTGGTGGTGGCGGTGGCTGTCCACCACGGGTGGACGGAAAATCGGATTGTAATGGGATGAAAGAGAGCGGAGGGGAGGGTTGAGAGCCGACCGGGAAGTAGTTGTTGTATTGGTGTTGCTGGTACTGTTGTTGTTGTTGTTGTTGTTGTTGACGGGATTGGAATGAGTACGGACCACCGGGGTCATCTGAAGATGACCGGCTATGCGTGGGTGGCTCAAGTCGAGGTCTTTTGTTGTGTCCTCCTACCGAGTGATGAAGGACGGTGTTCCCACCGTGCATGATTTCGCGGTCGCTGGAGATGGGGAGGCTGGACGTGTTACCGGGAGGTTGGAACCCGGGAATTGACATGGGAGGTTGTGGTGGGATAGCCATCCGTTGGTAACCCAGCTAACACGAATGATGTTAGGTTACCATGGGAGGTAGTGGGAGTGGGAGTGGGAAAGAGAGGGAGGGGGGGGGACAACACATACCTCGGCACCTGGCCCAATACCCATATGCAATCCTGGCTTCAACTTTGCATCCCTGCGCTTAGGTCCACCACGTATAATACCGTCATGCTCATCATCGTCTACATCATCATCGTCGCCCTCACCCAAATCATCAAGTTGTTTGTTTGCGCTGGTACCCGAAAAGTCGGCCGGGCCACGGGTATCTTTCTCACCTTGGTACTGTTTTTGATCGATGAGAGTAAACACACTGCAATAAAGAAGCGTACCCTGATGTGCCTCTGTACTATCTCATTGGCGTCGGTCGAGGAGTATTGGTAGAGCTTGAGATGATGATCAGGACGCTCCTCTATAATAATAGATTAAAGATAGAAACAAGCAAGGGTCACGGTTAAAATGTGTTTATTGGGGAGGGGAGAAAAGAAGAAATGATTACCGAAGATGATGACAGCAACGTCGACAGAACATAGGACACCAAGTTCGTAGGCCTTTTTGAAGAGCCCATTCTTGCGCTAAATACAGGGCGACGGCAAGTCAAAAAAGAGCCAACGCCGGCGGTGTGAATGGTGGTGGTGGGGGGGGGAGGGAATTGTAATAGATTTTAATTGGGGAGATGCCAAGTTGGCACCACAAAAATAGCGGATAAAAAAGCAACGAACCTTTAGAAAGGTGACTGCGCGATTACGCTCATGCTAGAGAAGAATGTATATGAGGTTAGGTGCGAGAATGAAGGGGAAGGGGTGAATAGGACACTTACGAGAATGGGTTGAATTTCGATTTTTCGTCGACCCATGGATAATATTGGGGAAGGGCCCCCCTCCTCTCACTCTCACTCTCCCTCTTGAGTTTTTTGGTGGCTCGGCATAACATTCCGACAACAAACAAAAACGGCGCTCAACTTCCCGCCTACCAGTGGGGGTCCTGGAAACCTTCGCTGACTTCGGATCTGACATCAAAAATTTCCACTCCGCGGCCCCCGTGCCGGCGGTGTTCAAGTCAATCAAACATGGGAGTACCTGTCTTCTTGATATTGGTGATCTCCCCATAGCCAAGATGGAAGAGTAAAGGAGAGCAGGCAGTGCAAAAATACTATGCGAAAGGGTGTCCAAGCCAGAGTACAACAACTGACTCGGCCCCGGGGGAAACCTTTTCCGCACGTACACTCAAGCCAGAGTACAACACGTCCAACATCCATTAACATAAAACGCAGCCTCATCCGTACTCGCACACACAGGCCGCTCAAGCGCACATGGAGACGGTTATTGCTGTAATGAAGGGTTTTTTCATCTTGTTTGTCTGTCCCTCGGGTGTCAGTGGCGTTTTCTATCCCTCCTCTCATACTTACGATGGCAGCTGGTGGGGGAGCAGAAGATGAGGCTAACGCAACTCTTGGTGCTTCTCTTATAACCCTCTCACAAACAAGATTCAAAGGCATCTCATTCACGCGTCGATTCCTCCCTTACGGGTTACGCTCAACAGCCATTGATTCTCATCGAATGATGTTTATACGTTGGGAAAAAAAAAAAAAAAAAAACTCGAGGGTCGCTTCACTGATATTTCCCTTGCTGGAATCATGTACTGTACAGGCCTTTTCGTCCGATCTTCAGCTTGCGTACTTTTTTTTTTGCTTGGGGGGGGGGGGGGGGGGGTGTCCACACTGCCCGACATTCCGGCGGCGTATACGAAACACACAATTGAGAGCTCCTGAGCTCCAATAATGATCACAGTACCTGTATCCCCGGTGTGGGGTCTTGTTGTAAATGGGACTGTCACTCCATCACTCCTAAAAACGCTCCGGACGATTTCTCGGGTATCACATGTATAATTAATTTTCGTGCCACACACACTTCTACACCGCGTGTATATAGTGTTCAAGAAACGGGCACTCCAAACCAACCCCAACCCCCTCCCCCCCAAAAAAAAAAAATATCAGTAAAATGACGGTTCACCCTCAGAGCTTCCGAACAACCCAAGTGAATCAAGAGGGGAAAAAAAAAAAGGGTGATTTTGCACATCCTGTACTAACATCCTCTTCCTTTTTTTTACTTGCGTAAAAAGCGTCACCTTTTCCATTCCACCTCCACCTCCAAGGCTCCAACAACAACCCCACATGACACCTACTTATCATTCCCATCCCCCTCAGTCTCCACAAACACGCCTCTGCCAATCCAACCCAATCCAATCCACCATCTGACCCCCCCCCCCCCCCCCACCCCATTTCTTACACCACAGCAACTCACAACACGGCCAACACAAATTATCCATAAAATCTTAAAGAACGCCTCTTGGCGTATCAGACGTGCTACACACACAGAGCAGCCCAATAGTCGGGTGAGTCGGGAGGTTGGGGGGGGGGGGGGGAAAGGAAGCATCTCGTGTCGCTTTCACACTGCGCTTTGCGGACGAGCAGGATGCTTGCTTGAGAGGTCTGAGGGTGGCGAGAGAAGAGGGGCCCCCATTGCGTGTTGTTGGATGACGCAAGGCGACACTCCACCGTCGATGCGCTTGATGCGCGCCCCCCCTACCGCTTTGCCCTCCTACAATGGAGGACACAGCGATCATTGTTCGCTATGCCTCTTTTTTCCCCTCTCCCGCTTTGACTTGGACCTCAATACGTATATATAGAGAACCTACCTACTCATCCCAACCTCAGTACGCACAGACGTAACTGAGGTGAGATTCTACTTATTACCTATCGTATCTACGTTACTAATACCCCACCTAGTTATTATACAGGTATGCGTTGCATTGTACATATGAGTTACGCACAGACGTAACTGAGTTATTATACGGTCCCCTTTCTACACGTGTCTGTGTGCGTCTTTCTCTCTCTGTTTTCGGGTTGTCTCTTGGGCCTGTGGTTAACTGGATAACCCAAGGACAAATCGAGTGTCTGGTAGATACGTTCCCCCTTTATAATAGAAACAATCAACAGAACAAATTTCCTTCCCCCCCCCCCCCAAAAAAAAAAGAGAGAAAAACCCGCTGATAATTTGAACAACAAACAACTACCCCCAACCCCAAGCAAATTACGGGTCGATCCCTAACTCTCCCTCTTCCTCCTCCCCCCTACCGTAGTCCTCCACGTAAAATCCCCATTTCTCTATCCGAGGTGAAGCAAAACCAACCCAATCTATCCATCTTGTGTCGACCAGGGAAACGCAAACATCAAAGTGTGTGTGTGTGTGTTTTGGGTCCTCGAACCCACCCGTATCTACTCGGTCCTACTTGCTCATGATCCTCTCCGGTCACATCATATACAACCGCCCCCCCGGCCTCTCTCAGGAACAAATGCAAAAAAAAAGAAAAAAAGACGATTGTTGCTCCCTTATTAACCGCTCCGGCCCCTGTTACCCATCAGCACTTTTCTGTCCCATGTTACTGTATAGGAATGAAAGCTGTATGACTATATACACTATTGACTAACATCTCGAGTATGATTTGATTGTCAGTGGGCTGGTCACCTTCGTGAACTATAAAATAAAAATGAATAATAAATCTTTTGAATTACCATTTCTATTTACCGTGACACACATGTCAATCTATCGGAGGCAAGAACAAAAAAAAAAAACAAAAAACACACCTCCTCGGTGTTGGTTTGGTTACACGATAAGTTGAGAATAAAGATTGGTAAAAATAAAAAAAGTAATTAAGAAAAACAAGACATCGTCTCCTAGTACATGAAAACAATCCAACGCATAGCACCCCACAAATAAGCAATCTAAAAAAGAGTACAGATCCGGTTGTATAGGTGGGCAGCATCTATAAATGATGGTGATAGTAATATCCCGTGGGATTGTATCAGCAGTGTACAACAACAACAATGCGGGCCTACATCATAGAATATGGCAGACGCGGGAGTATAACAAAATATAAGACACGCTAGATAGCGAAACGGGAAAAGATGTGGAGAAAACGCGACAGACCGATTAGATCAAAGGTCAAGTCGCCTGCGTGGTCGCATAAGATGCGCAACACGCGGTCGCGTATGTGTCTAAAGGTGAGTACAACATGCTCGTCAGCCCATTCCTTACCAAAGGTTCCAACTTTCCTATCCGCCCAGCGTAAGCACATCTTTATATCTCTCCTGAAGAACCACCTCATACAAATACATATATGTGCAATGCAAAACGTTGACAGTCATGCACGAAGACAGGATAGACCACATCCCACCCCCTCTCCTTTCGGAAGAAAGGCAAACGTTTACCACTGAAAAAAGGGCAACATGAGCACGACAGAGAAGAACGTCACTCCCCTCCACCAGCCAGTTCCAGAATCAAGCGGCATGCAACGTCCATGAAGACAAAGGGTGAGACGACCTCGTCTTCTTTCGCACCACATCCGTCCTTGCTTAGCGACCGTCCAGATTCACTGCAAGCGTCGGAAAGGCTGGATTCATCAATGGCTATGTCAAATTTCCCAGCGCCAGGGTCCGATGACGCCCTGTATGTTTTCTTGTGATGGAAATCAACGAGGTAATTGATTGAATCTATCATGTACAGTTGCAGGTTCATGAGAATCTATGTCAAAGTAAAAGGGTTTGTCATCATGGTAAATGAATGAAACGCGTGGTACTCACCACGACATCTTGGACCCTGGCTCGAGTTTCTACGAAATAAATCCCGGCAGCGGCTTTGAGGTCGACATATCCACCTCCATCTAGCTCCCTCACCCGTTCAATGGTGCCTCGCCTCCTAGGCATGACTCCACCCAAGCCGCCAAGATTCCGTTTCTCTTTCCACTCCATCCCAAGGGTTTTAAGGGTCCTATATATTTCTAGCATCACTTCCATTGGTGGGCTTCTGCTCCGGATTCCGAAATGCCACTTTGTTCTGTGCTGCTTCCGCTCGCGTGCACCCGAGCGCTTAGCAGACATATAGGACGTCAGGTGATGCTGCTCTGGCAGTTGCTCAGGGAGAGACGAATTAAGAACAGCGAAATGATTGTCCCCATCGGGAGGTGGCGAAATAAAGTCAAGGCCATCATCTTCAACTTCTTCTTCATCGTATTCGCCGCTGAACTCTGCATCAAAAGGGTTCTCTTGAATATCACCACCACCTGGGGACAAGGCCCCGGGAGAAATGATATTCCGTGGCTGACAGATGGTCAATAAAACTTGGTTGTCACATGAGAAACGGATATAGTCTTACATCCATAGCTGCTAGTTGTGCATCCCGTTCTTGCTCGGCAAACACGGCCACTGAGAGTAAAGGTGAATGGTCAGGTAGCTAAGTAAGAGAGGCTAACGTACAGTCCTTTCCTAGCCTCCTCTTGTCCCTTAGCAGTAGATAAGCAACTTTGACAGCGTTTCCTTGTACGCCATCGTCTCGGCGAAGACACTCCCAAATGTCCTCTTTCTCAACACTGGCTAGCCTATTGGCCAGGTCGTCCACAACATCTTCCTCTATGCGCCCAAGACCTTCGATGATTTCATAGTCTAAAGCCTTGAGTGGAGTGACAAGCGAGCTAAGAGTGCCGAGAACGGGCCCGGGATTGGGCAAAGGAGTAAGATAACGGGGAAGTTCAGTAGTGAAGAATGGATGTTGGGTGATTTCGGGAATAGTAATGCGCTTCAGAGGATCGACCACAAGCATTGCAAGGATAAGGTTACGGGCATCAGGGGATAAGTAACCCGGTAGATGAAAGGTACCCTCTGTATATGCGCAGAGAATAGTTAAGGTTCAGGAGTAAACGTGAAAATAACAGGTTGGCTTACGACTGATCTTACTGAACAGCACATGAACATCGTCATCTTCAAAAGGTAACCTTCCGCAAAGCATTACATATAGAATGACGCCTGAGCTCCAAACGTCTATCTCAGGACCCGCATATACGCCGCCTCGAATGACTTCGGGTGCTGCGTAGTTGGGACTGCCACAGCTAGTTGTCAAAAAGTCTCCATCGCTGATTTCGTTGGAAAGACCGAAATCTGCGATTTTGACGTTGAGGTCATCATCCAGGAGGACATTCTCAGGTTTGAGATCACGATGGACGATCCGGAGCCTGTGAGAGTACTCGATGCCGGATATGATTTGTTGGAAGAATCGTCGTGCGCGTGGCTCGGGTAGGCGGCCATTGTGGACAATGTAATTGAATAATTCACCGCCGGCGTATTCAAGTACAAATATTATATCCGTGGGAGTGGATATAACTTCATAGCTAGAAAAGAAAAACAATTGAACGAGATCGCAGCAGTGGGAGGTGGACATAAGCCGTACAGCTTCACTATGTGCGGGTGCCGTAAAGTGCGCATATACTCAAATTCTCTTCGAACACGGACTTTTGTCTTTTCTCGATTTATTTCTGCCTTTGATATGTACTTCATGGCTACTTTGTGGCCGGTGATTGTGTGCTTTGCCACTAGGAGAAAGATCATGAGTAAGATAGGGAGCCGAGTGTCAGCAAACAGGAAGAACGTACGCTTGACCTTGCCGAAAGTTCCCTCAGCAATGTCCTGAAGCACGGTATACTCTCCAAGCTTTGATGGGGGAAACATGCCAGGAAGATCAGCCATGGCGGAGAGGAAGGAGGTAAGCTGAGAGCTTAAAGATGGAGGTGTGGGGTATAAAGTTATTTGGCTCTGTTTGTGTCGTCTGTGCAAAGTATCAAAAAAGGGGTTAGGGTCACAAAAAAAAACCTCCGGTGCAATCAGGTCATTCCGCTTAGTCAACCGTCCACCACCTGCCTTTCATGATCCTTCGTCCCGCGAAGATCCTTTGTTCCATTCCCCATCAATCCTTTTGAGAGTATATACCAGATTCACAAAGTTCCTTCTATCTTTCTTGAAAGTTTTCTTGCAGTTCCTCATGTGGCTCGGGCATTTTCTTGGCTGTTGTACCAGCTGATACACATGACGTCGTGTTTTTCTGGTCTAGAACCGAGAATCGACTGGAACAACATGAATTTGAGGCACGAGTGCGGGAAGTGCATGATACAATTCATATTCCACGACTTGCTTTCCGGAGCTATTCGCATGATGTCGTCAGTATCGGGTGCTTTTCATATATCAATCCGCAAAAGCTTACTATCGGGAAGATGTGGCATCGTGGTGAACAGAAAACCAAACAGCCTAAAGTTGACACGTTGATGGCCTCGCGTGTGTCCTGTCCTGTATATACAAAGCATAACACCCTGTGTAAATGTCCCTCCTTACTGTGGACTGCAAGCCCTGAGAGCGTGCGATATCAAATTTATTTATTCCTTCCTCACTTACCCGTTTAGTTTCAGGAGCAACTGGCAAGGTAAATATAAACATCTCTTTCTTTAGTATAGGCGTGGCAAATGTCATATCAACGTTCTATATGACAGGTGGGATACATTGACAAGGTTGTACGAACAATGTGAATAAAGCACCACTACTTGACCATATGACCAGGGCCATATATTAACTTGCATACACAAGTTTCCTGTCCTCTCGGACCACGCATTAATCTGGAAGCGGCCAACTCCGAAAGGGACAAAAACGTTGGGTCCAAACCTTCATTCAAGCTTTCGTACGGCATACTGCGCGGGATGCAACGCTACAGATCTGTAGTGCGCAATGAAACGAACCAGCTTAAAGCTAATTGTCTGCCAAGTAACTACGCCAACCCTGTTCTCAAACGGTAATCAAACCTGAGGCATATCTATGACCCGTGAAATCAGTGTATTATCGCAAGCACTTTGCGGCCCGATTAAAATAACATCAACTATTGTTACAGTGATTGCAGGTATGATTGAGTCCGGGAGTCTTGTGATGATTTACTCAACCGTGCCTCAAAGGTTGCTTTTAGCTTCTGTTTTGTGTTATTGTCTGTGACCTCCTCAAGCCATATTGAGTCAATCATTTTCTCGCTGCATTCTCCACTTGATCCAACAAACAGGACAGTGACCTTCAGTAGGTCAGATTTCTGATCCTAATTCGTGTGTAAGCCGAAAACGCCCACGAAAAAGGATCAAAGACAAACTTACCACTCTGACTCCGCCTCTCCTGACAACGAATCCATACTGGCCATGCTCTAGGTGTTGTTTCGAAGTAACCTTCACAAACCCCTATAGTCTCGTGATTAACCAATTCAAAGTACAGAAATAGCAGAATGAATACCTTTGGCACAGGCCGGAGGTTGAGCCTAATAATGTCCTCCATATTAGCATCCGCTCCTATTTTGCAGCTCGAGCTTTGCATTGTTGACAAGGCAAGTATGCGATGAGATGACTCGTCTATGCATCCCTCGGTCATCCCTCCGTGTTTTATACTCGTTGAGTATGCACACGAAGATGAAAGAACTGGGCTTGGTGACCGTCCTTTACGATAGGGCCACCACCGCTTTGGATTGCTTGTATTTTGGGAACCTTCAGCGCACAGACCTCCCATCGGTTAGCCGAGAGGACGACAAAGGCCTTGCAAGAGAAAGTACGTACTAACAACCATTGGTGCCTTCGCTACAGTCAGCAACTGGGAGGAATGTCCTTTTACGCTTGCCCTCACTCGCTAATCAGTAGACACATACCACCTGTCCTCCTTTTGCTTCTATTATTAACGTGACTTCCAGGCTAGTTTGCAATCTCTCACCACACATTATCTGTTGTCTAGTCAATGATTGGTCTCAAATTCATTCTATGTAACTATCCTTCTAGATCCGCCAGCTTTATCGGCCCCAACTTTCTTGTCGTATTGGCCATGTGCGATTCGCGGTTTCCTAAGACAGCTTCGTACTAAGATAATGGTGAATGCCCTTGCTACTGTATAGTCTTCATACTGTAGAACAGAGACCAGGTGACTGCCAAATACCGATGACCCGTGTCTTTCGCAGCACTAGAAGTCAACGAGCTTCTGCCAAGGTACTACGGAGTCAATAACGATAGCTTCCCTGATGAATATAGTGAACTTCATGAGCATACAAACATATATAAAGTAATTCGAAATGTGCCACAATCTTTCATCATGGTGGCCCATCAATTGACACTGCAAGCGAGTAGGGCGCATGTGCCTTTCTGGGGAGTGGCCAAATATTGCCTTAATCATGCTATGCTGAGTATAGACTGTCTGACCCGACTAAGGGCCAAGTAGTTACGAGATGTAATACTATTAATTGAATCGGCCACCGACGCCCTTAGCGCTTCCTTAACAAATCATGATAAAAAACAGAAACCAATAGTTGACAGCTTGAATGGTAGAACACAACAACCCTGGCAAATCATCCAAAAACAGGCCTACCCAACAACTTCGTAATCACCCCTGCTGGCATCCTTGACATGATCACCAATTTTGAGGTTCTTAATGGCAAATTCATCATCAGAAACAAACTTTTCTATGCACCGAACCAAATCCGTCACTTGTTTGTCCATCGCCGTGATGACCTCCGCGGCCGTGACCAACGCATCCTTTTTCCGACTCTCCTGAAGAATGGTATGGACTCCCTCGCAACCCTCGCGTAAGATTCTGTGAATCTCCGCTTTGGCAGATTCGTCGTACACTTCGGAAGAAAGAAAGATGGCAATGTTGTCGGTGAAGGTGTCGAGCACGCCTTCGGGTATGCCCTCGAAAGACTCGCAAAGCTGCCTGAAATAGGCAAGGGCACCTTTGGGTGTTGAGAGATTGGCGGTGGAAAAGTCTATGTCTGCGCGTTGGATATGGACGAGGATAGCATACATGTTGTTGGCAGAGTCGAGTTCTTGTATTAAGACGAGCATGGCATAACCGATATAGAGCGTGCAGAAAATCAATGAAGCTAGAACAATCAATAAACATCCAATAAACTAGATTATAGACACAAGAAGCAACGCACAATAGGCAACACCTTTCCACTTTGACCTTGGTGTTCCATCCTTACGGAACCAAACTCTAGCGCCTAACGTGTTGGGCCTTGTTGCAACCGATGCTGGGTGGTAATAATGGCGAGCTACCAGCCTCTTCTGAGTTCTCAGCAGACTTTGGATATCCATGTTACGACATTGGCGAGACAGGGAGCCCACCGGCAAGTGACGAGAAAGAGTTCTCCAGGCGAGCATATCATGGTCCCATGAATCCGCTGTTTGGCCGAGATGACCGATTATTGTTTGTTGTGTCCACTCTGCTTTGACAAACATCGCATAATAATACAAGCTAGCCAAGCGGGTCTTTCTTTTCTTGGTCCACGCGCCGGCGCTTGGAACGCCACAGGTTGGAGAAGACGGTCACAAACCATTTACTACAGCTTTGTATCATGAAAGACTTGCTCCTGCCAATACGGCCATAGTGGCCCAACAGGCCACATTCCAGCTGTTGTATATAAGGTAAAGAAAATGCATCAAAGAGGGCTAATCACATTGCAACTCCAGCGATACTGTCTGCAATGATCAACGACCAATCCACGGTAGCGAGATCTCGGTCTTCCTCTGTATCCTCTGTAGAGACTATTACGCAAGGGCGCAGTGTCCCGTTTTTGCTTCGAACGGTGAATGTCACTCGCAGTACTTCCAGGTCAGAGAATGCGAGGCGAGGCACTGGTGAAGAGAACGTGTCTAGGACATTTGCCTGGCCCAAGGGAGACGAGAAAACAGGAGCTGGTAAGAATGGTATGTCGGATTTTCGAATAATTCGAAGTAAATCAGCGTTATTAATTTTTGATTTTTAAGGGGAGTCTTCGGGTTCGAGGCCAAGGACTAGCTCAAGGACATTGCAACGGACAAAGTCCTACCTTGATATTACTTCTGCTACGCTGACCCGGTCTGTACTGGCCAACACAGAGGCGACGTCCTCAAGCCACCCATTCCCACCAAATTCATCAGACGTCTTTATCAATGGCTCAACTGGCTGCGAAGAAAGTGATCCGTTCTCTAACTGTAAATCCAAAAGCGCTACCCTGGAATCCTCCTTGGGTAGCACTGGTTCATCCTGGCTTGGTTTGGATGTCCGTGTCCCGTCTCCAACTAGCGAGATAGAAAACCCCGAGGTTTATGAAAATGAATCTGTCTCTGCATCGCTGCCTGACGACTTCAATGAATCGGGCTATTGTCTGGGCTTGGCAACCACTCACCATTCCTTCTGGGCTTCTAAATCCACCTTTCGGGAAGTAAAAACCAGGAAAAGCATAGAGTGAGCAGTTTTCTCTCCCAGATACCAACATAAATCTTGACATCACATTATCAACAGGTATTACAGCACATTCCCAATTGATATTCGGCTTCACAGCAAATCCAAGATTACACCCCATGTCACCAAGTTAGCTATCCGCTGCACAGAAATGGCTTACGTGTCTCCATTCCGTCAAACTGAGCCACCTCGCGATTCTCCTCTGTCCAAGCCTCCTTACTTCAATTCGCCTCCGAACGCGTATCAAACCCGCTATCGTGGATCGCTTATAACAGATAACATGCCCCTTAATCAGATTTCTGTCGCGCCGGTTTGGAAGGAGCTCTTTTATACGATTTCGGAGAAGGATGCTGATGGATCTGATATCTCTGTTCCCGTCTGCGAACGTTCTCTCCAAGTGCGCGTACCTGTACCTTACAGCGTCTTCAAAGGAAAGGATACAGCGACGTTCCTTGTAGATGTGCTTGCCTGGATTAACGAAGACCCGCTAGAGAGTGGTCGAACATTCACCCGTCAATCTACCATGTTGCCTGGCATATTCCCTCCAAACGGTGAATCGCCCAAGCTTGGGTTCAACGAGACCGCTTCCGATTTCTCTGTCATTGTCACAGTCAGCTGCCTCGATGCGAGGACGATGTTTTCAAAAAATTCATAAGATAGTGCACCATTGTATATATTCTAGTATCTTGAATTAATATTGTATTGGAAGAAACACCTTCTCATCCAAGCAATTAGAGAAGAGCCCTGGATACCATCTCGAGGTGATGAAGGTCCAGTCCTTGTTTACATGCATATGATAGAGGTATATTACATAGATGGTGGTATGCAATCATGGGTAAGAGAAAAAAATAAGAGGAAAAAAATTGCTAATCACACAGAGCCATTAACTGGCTTGCTTCCTATCCACATTTGATACCAACTCCTGCTGGAGCGTTTCGAACTTCTTCCCCTCATTTTCTGCCTTCTCCACCGTTTTTACAAGTTTATCTTCCCGAGTCTGGAGACGTTGTTCAATGCCTAGAACAAGCAACCTGATGGACTCGATATGTGCGAGGGTAGCCTCTCGCGACTGCGCTGCTGGGTGTCCTCCTGGGCGATGTTGTCCACCGGGGAGGCGATCATCATCAGTCTGTGGTTGGCCTGATTGACCGAGAACCGTCGAATCGGGGTCAGCGAAGAACGTGTTTGAAGCGCTGGATTCATCAAGGATGGAACTATGGGGTGCAGGTGAAGACGAAGGCGAGTGTGAGCCGCCACCCATACCGCCGATGATGGAGGATGTGATCGAGGAGAGGGTGGATGACCGGTGATGATGCATGATAGAGTTGCGCGTATTAAATGGG
This sequence comes from Amanita thiersii Skay4041, assembly GCA_002554575.1. Classification (NCBI taxonomy): domain Eukaryota; kingdom Fungi; phylum Basidiomycota; class Agaricomycetes; order Agaricales; family Amanitaceae; genus Amanita; species Amanita thiersii. The sequence goes on along the minus strand of KZ302076.1, from coordinate 19,617 downwards.
ACGGTTGGAGAGATGTCCAACGCCGATTGCCAGTTCTCGCCAGCGAGACGTGCGAGCTCTCGTTCAAGCAATTGGATGCGCGTCTTGGCTCTGGAAATAGGAATTTATTTCATCAATCGCATCGTGACGCATAAATGAATAGCGACCTTTCAAGCTCAGCCATGCACCTCTCATTCTCTCTTTGCGACCCTGCGAGTATCAGTTCTAGATCCTTCCTCTCAGCATCGTATGCCTGGAATTGCTCCACTGAAGGTCGGAGAGCCAGCTGATTCTGAAGATTCTGTATTTGATCGCGTAGCTATAGATTGGGGGTGAATAGGTGGTCAATACTTAGAATTGTTTTTCTCATCTATTTTTCTTTTGGTGAATGACATGTGGCAACAGTACATACCTTGTCATTCTCGCGATCCATATCGAGCAACTGGCGTCTTAGGACATCTTCGTTAGTTTCACTGCCTTCTTTCAGCAAGCCAAGGTCGTCCGAGGCAAGAGCGAGAGAGGGCCTTGGGTAGTGCCTCGTTGCCTGGGCGCGTCGCATTGACGAGTGAAGGAGGTCAAGAGTCGGCGTGACCAAGATCGCGTGATGTCACGTGTTGTCGGGGTGGACTACTAGTAGTCGACTTCCACCTACCCTTTCCAGTTTTCGAATTTCCAGGAGCCTTTGATATACATACAACTCAGCTCCGTCTGCCAAGTTTGAGCGCTTTGAGTCACAACGACCCCCCTTCAATCCACCGTAGACCATCAAACTATCATACATGAAAAGCCGGGTATCAACTTCGTGAATGAATGAAAAAATCTGTTCCCTATGCTTGCCCAATTCATCAAACTACACAATGTCATGCAAGCCTTGCACGGATCTGCTCCATGCTTAGCATCAACGGGTCCAAATGCGAAGAACGCGAAAACGAAGGGAATAACTCCTCCCAGCATGTTTCCTTGAGAGCTTCAGTCCTTTGCCGGATAGCAACTTGATGCACCAACCCTTTTGAAGTTGGACGCTTTACAGGTTCCCCATGCCAACAACGACCCATTAATTTCCATAGCGAGTCATTCAAGCCTGTATCAATATCTGGTCGTCGAGGCCGAACACCCCGTAAGACTTGTAACATCACAGCTGAATCCAACCGTACTTCTGCAAATGGACGCTTGCATGTGAACAGCTAGGAACGCACCCCTTGTTAGTAAGATAACACTAGCTAGATGAGCTTTCGCACCTCGAGGCACACGGAAGCAAAAGCATAGATATCGCTTGCAAAGCTGGGAGGTTTTCCGGTAAACAACTCAGGAGCTTGCCACCGTGTAGTTCCAGGGACGTCTCGGGAAAGTGTTAACACTTGCGCTAGTGCAGAATCTGTGCCTTTGATTGATGAAAGCCCAAAATCAGTAATGCATGCCCTCCACTGTGGTCGTGGCGTCACAAGTATGTTGTCCTATCGAATAAGTAAGCTCTACCTGAGTTGATCAATATTCAGACAGTAACTCACCGCTTTGAGGTCCCCATGAACAATTTTCATTGAGTGCAAATGATCAATCCCAAACACAATATCAGATATCTAGGAGAATTCTTGCAAATCAAGAGTAGTTCGTTTGTTTATAAACAGAAGCATACCAAGAACGAACGATCAGCATTCGGTTCTTTCTTGAGGAACTGCATTATATTTCCTTCATCCATTCAAGGAGATGCGAGACAGATCTGTGGGCTCTCTCGATCCGCATACAGTCCATAGAATGGTAAGATATTCGGATGAGAGATTAAAGACCAGATAATGGCCTCGGCAGCAACATTCTAATAGGACGAAGCATCAGACAGTTTAGTCTTTGGCACAAAACACAACCTTACCTTTCGAATGTGATCGTCGCCATGTATGTTGTACGCCTTGAAAACCTTCCATACATACTACCCTGTCTTTTATCGAGCCTTGCCATATTTCGCCATAACCACCTGCTGTAATGGCATGGCTCCCCAAACGCTCCAAACCACTCAATTGGAATTGTGAAGGATATTGACCATAGACTTGCGATAACTTGACCAACGCTTCAGCCATCGTAGGCTTGAAGGAAGGATCATGCAATGGGTAATCCACGACGTCCTGTATGGCATTGATTATCCACTGGATCCGGTCCTGATTTTCCATTAGCAGAAGGTTATACAGCGTTTCATCACGCAGGGTGTGAATGAAATGTATGGACATCGTCTCGATATCTAATCTAAACATTTGGACTAATTCTTCCTCATCGATTGGGAAGGGGGCAGAAGCACGCTGAGTTCTTGGTCGGCTTCTGATATACGTTAAAATTTGAAGTTGAAACACACCTCAGCAGACCGTAAAAGAGTCCAGACACTATTGCGGATTGAACGGTAATTTTCCATAACTTGTGAAGGGTCCCACGTAGCCCACGCATCTAGCATCACCCTCATGCGATTTGCTATACTGCTATGAAATGAGCACAGCTTGCCAGCAGAATAAGAGAATCATAGCCGAAACATACTGCACATAATTATTTGAAAGGAGAAACATGAATGTCCAGATCAAAGATTGCTAGCAACATAATAGCAATCATCAGTTTGAAAATCTGAAACAAGCCAATTACTCACAAGAGGAACCATTGCCCGTCTAACCCACCTGGCACATTCAAAAGCATCCAAGATCCCCAGATATTCTTTTTGAAAAACAAGCGCATGTGTTTCTGCATTTACTACGCGCAAGCGACGCAACCATGCATCTTGAGAGACCATAACCTCATCGTCTTCTATACCATCACCCGCTTCAAAGCTATCCTCTTCAACGATTGGAACGTCATTGGCTTGGAATCGCTCTGCAGTTGGAGAGTGACTCCCAGGCGAGAAGGGCATATCATAAATTTCCAGCTCGTCTAATATTAGGTATAAGTCGTCATTCTGAGAATCCAGATTATGATCCCAGTCATACTGCAGCAAATTTATCCCTTCCTTCATTGGTTGTTTACCTGCCAGAGGATTTATAGTCGCAGTTTGTACTCGTTGTAATGCGACACCATCATAACCAAGATAGTGGACTAGATGATCCAAGTCATTTCGTCCCTCTATACTCTTGAAAAAATCAAGATTGCCAAGCATTTCAGCTATATCAAGTCGGTGTTCATGAGATTGTAACAGTCTATAGCCGTCATAGTGCCCCGGTGTATAATCAACCAGGATGTCTACAAGTGCACCAATCCGAATTCTCAAATCATGTTCGATCATCCCACGATTACGTCGAGGAGATGAAAACGTAGTCCTCTCAAGCATCTCCCATTGTTCCAGAGTCAGATCTGCGACAAGCCTTCGAACATTGACTCCCTTCTGGGATTGGGAAGCAGTTCGTTCTAGTTCCACGGAAAAGGAAGAATGCTCCAGTAACCAAACCTCGTCTTCATCATCCCAGTTCCACAGTTCATAGTATTCTTCCTGTCTCGATAAATTGAAAAACTCCTGGAATGACTTGTCGATAGTCACCATCCGGTATACAGTCCAAACTATCATGGGCCAAATTTTTCTGCCAGTCAAGGAAGGAAGCAAGCCGTGGGGTCCAAATAGCGAGAAGTCGGGAAATTTTGGAAGGACATTCAACACCTCGAGTGCATAACCGGTTCTAACTTCAAATCAGCATACGTGAAATATACCGGATAATGACGTTGAGCACCTCTCATAGCACACTGGACAATCCATCAACAATCGGCAAAAGAGAAGAATTTCTTCTGGAGCATGTACTTTGCAGACAATATTAAGCCATCGTTCTGTGAAGCCGCTCAACATGGTGTCAAGGTCATCATGACCATTGCCAATGGGTGACTGCCCCGATGGTATCATAGGCGAACATATCTTGTTCCATATCGCAAGGAGAGATACTCGCTCAAAATCATACTCGACACGCAGGTTTGGCAGATATCCTGCAACAATGATCCAAGCGATGATTGCGATTCTGCTTTCGGGTGTTTCATTACGCAAACGCACTATTTTGCTTTGTTTATTTGACTTTTCAAATCGGGAATGTAAAGCCATCTTTGCAAGACGCCAGTGAGTATTACTTGGAACATTCCACCATGCCTGCCGCTTCCGAGTTGCAAGGAAGTCATCATCTCCATCCTCCCAGAGCCAGGGATCTGGAGAGTGGGTGATGGTCCCAGCAATAACATTTAACCAAACTAAAACGGCAGCTTCGCCTTCGTTGATAGTAGTAGGATGTTGCGACTGCATATCGGATGTGGCCATGACTAAATCCCATAGGAGTAGTAGTCGGTTGAGAAACTTCCCAAGGGAATATGGAGTCTCTTCCGATGAAAGATATAATACACGCGGTTTGTCATCATGAAGATGTGGAACGGGCTGATCGTTAAGCTGTGAAGGGTTGGAAGCAATTCCATGGCACATCTAGAAGGCGTTAATTAACGTTGTTGTAACGATAAATGCTTATTACCTTGGGTGTGAGAAGGTCTGTAACGCATTTATTGCTTGAGAATACCTTGGGGTCTTGTTGTGCTGGATGCGGTGTTATCGTTGTCAATGCTGTAGCCTGAGAACTTCATCCTGATATAGATAATAGACGTCCGTATCATAGCGTGACTTCAAGCCTTCTTCCTTCTCACACCTGACACTTCCTTCTGTCTCGAATAATGACGACCGATTATTGAACTATTTTTTTCCAGGTATTCTTGCGAATTGAGCATATATAGTGCATACATCCACTTCCATAGACTCGGAACGATGGAGTGATCTACTGGATAGCGAAATATTGATTCTCCAAGCAATGAGAATTGCGCTGACGGTCAGATACTTGATCAACAATCGAAGGAGGTGGTGAAGAAGTGATAAAGCTAATTCAAATCGCACCCGGAAGCCAGACACTAGTCAGACCTGGTTATGTAGCAGGGGTAAAGGTTACGAAATTCAAATACACACACGACCGTTGCCAGTGGGAGTAACGTATCAGATGTCCAAGAAGTGTTTTTCACCTGAATCCAAGTCTGTTTCTTGGAGTATCGAGTATCTCAATTCAAGCACTTACCCCCAACGTCATTGACAACCACCCAAGTTTCGACTTTTCCAAATGATACCAAACAATGCCACGTGTTATTGTTGCCGAACGGGACACTTCCGGCTTATTATTATTCCGAAGGCCACTGACCAGACTTCGCCGTGCCAGTCACCCAACTCTGTTTCTGCCATTCTTGATTGCGATATCAAAGATGGCGGAAAGGTTTAAAGTTAGTTGTTACCAGGGAAGTATGGAAAATCAGCTGCTCTTACAATATAGTGAAAGAGATAATTCAAGCGAGTCAGCAGGTCAGTTTTCTTTCCCTAATTGAACACGATGGAGCATACAGAGATATATGCCATTGGAGACGATGCACGTTGAGTGCCAAAAAGATAATGACGTAGAGGAAAGGGTTCGCCGTTAATTCGGTAGAAGAAAGCGGAAATGACAAAGACAAAGAATTGTGGCCTGAATGGCATATCTACCCAAATCCTGACACTGGCAGTATCCTGACCCGGAACACTTCCGAAGTCAATTGACGCCCATATCTTATCACAAAATACCATGTACGCTCTTCTTTTCCCTTTTTCCTTTCCGTTCCTTTTTGTCTTGGAAATCAAGTGATGAAGTCATTTGTGTATTTGTATATTGTTCCAATCTGCACTGCCCCTGTTTGTCTGTCAATTTTCTTTCCTCCAAAAGGCAAACCCGGGACACGTACTGTATCACCTTTTAATTCGCTTCTGCACCCATAAGGGTGTCCTTTTGACACGCTCTCCACCTTTCACCAGGTCCACGTTTTGGCTTAAGAGGCAGAAAAGAAGAAAGAGAAGCGAGGGCTTGCTCTGTTCTATATATTGGCGCTGAGCTGAGTGAGGGTGACCCTACACTCACGCCCTCCAGCCTTGATCACCCCTTTGCCGAGAGGGCTGCAAGACTATTTCGCTTGGGGTGAGTCAACTTCTATTACCTCTTTTCTCCTTCCTCCTCACGCTCTCTTATGCTCATATCAAGTCATCTTTATGTACTAGCACCCTCATCGATTGCGCTTGGGCCAATACTTAGCATCCCATCTTGCTGGCCAAGGCTTCAACTCTTGTTCAACACTGGTCACTCGTCCCCACTTTTTTTACGGCTTGTACGATACGTTTCCAAGGCGTCGGCCAAACGAACGCGTGTAAACTAGTCTAACTGCACATATTTCTGTCTTCACGTCCTTCGGGAGATATATATGGCACCTCGTCCCATTCTCAAGACACAGATCCCCGACGCCTACCAGCCATTGACCAGTCCGCTCCCCTTCTCGGCATGTTCCCACTCCCAGCTGCTCTACCAGTCCTCCCCTCACGTACACTTCCCGCCCACTCCTACTCTCACACGCACGGTCACCACTCACTCCTCAAGCGCATACGACCGTGCACCCATCGTTGTCCTCCCTAACGAGTGCGCTCTGCCAGAGCGCGGCGGTCGAGTATATGACGTGAGCGACTTCGATTGTGACACGGGGGAAGAAGACGTTAGGACTGTGAGGAAGCGCAGCACCAACAGATTGGCTCGGCAACAACAACCTACAAAGCATATCGAGAGCTATTTCCATCCAAGAGCTTTCGAAGCATGCGAAGCTGGCACCTTCAGCGTTGACACAGCCAATCATGGACGCACTCCCACACCACCCTCCATGCCCCTCCTTGTGGTCCCAGACATGACATTCTCTTCTTCGTCCTCAGACGAGAGTGATGACCTTGCCTCTCCGCCGCTGGGTCAAGTTTTGTCGCCAATGCAACAGATATCCAGTTCCAGTGATGCGTCACATATCCATACTGTTGGTGACGCAGGCCAAGGCTCTAATAGTGCAATTGCCCTATCGTTCTTACCCCACCCACCATCACCAGGTACACCCAAGAAGTCTCCACGGAAACAACGTTCCCCAAATCGTGCAAAGACAAATGGTGATTGTCTCAGCTATAACCGATGGGCCATCAGCAACAGCAACAGTGCGTTTAGCGATCCAGGCATGGACGGCTGTCTGGGCGGGTTCTGAGCCCTCCCTCCCTCCGTTGTCCCCATGAGACAGGCAGTGACTGGATTTTGACTTTTTTCACACTCTGCATGACTAGTTTAGTTTGACAGTTTCGCCCAGCCCAGCTCAGACTCACTTATCCGTTTGTCCTGGACAAGCTGGACTTGTTTGTGTTTTTTCTCTTTCCTTCTGCTCCCTTCATGTGTCTTTCCTTTTTTCTTTTTCTTTTTCAATTCAAACGTTCCAGCACTTTCGTATTATTAGTTGATACCCAAATCCTTGTTTTTCCATTTCCGTACCCTTCTTCACCTCTTTTTCACCCACCGCGTGTTGCTTGGAGAAGCGTGTGTGCGTGCATGTTGGTACTGTTATCTTATTGTACTTACATACCCACATTCATTTAAGTTATAAAGTTTTAATGTTCTCAGTTGGCGCTATTGGTAGTACATGTGTATGATATTCGTACAATGGTTTCTATGCTGTGATACTCCGCCAAGTTTGAGATACCCCATAGTTAATACTGATGTTCCTAGAATCAGCAACAGTAGTTGATAGTTGCAACATTGGTGAATGAAGATGAAGCTAGTATAGTATGGGCACATGGTGTGAATGAGTGTAGTGTGTTCTACAATCCACATAATGGCAGATGATAAAAATGGGGTAATCAACTCCAAATCGCCATATCTGTGTATATCAGGGACATGTCCCTGGGCGCGATGAAGGCTGGCTGTATCGTCCTAGCATAAGGGATGACCGTCGCCCTAAGGGCAGAAAAAGATTACCCGAACCCCGCCTCAGACAAAAATTAAAATTTCATAGATGAATATGAACGTCTGATTAGAGACGGGCAGATGTGCACATGCAACCTCTGCTGTTGTTATGCGACCCGTTGATGGTACAGAAAGAACCCCTAGCCACAGCATTTGAATTGCATTCCACTGCGCATTGAATTCATTCAGAGTATCTGATGGGCTACTCTTTTGCGTATCAGATACGATAGAACATCCTCCCCTCCGCGCGGATGTTGTGCAGAGTAATGATTTGTAGAGGGAGGAGTTTTCGATCTCTTAGTCATGTATGATGATTCTTGGGCTTGTGTATTTCTCGAGACATGTAGGAAACCTGTATGTGACAGCGTAAAATTTAAGATCATACCATTACACATGCAACAGTTCCTCACCAAAAGACCCGAAAGTGCGTAAAACGACACATCATCCAGACCCGCGACATGGGTGACGTTTAACTATAGTTTCACGAACCGACCCGGAATGAGTCTAGAAAACAACGATGAACATTCCTGCAACATCGCGTTTTGTGAGTTTGGGACACAAGTTTTCCTTTTCCTTTTGCAACACAGCTTCGATTTAGAACTGTGATGGGTACTAAGAATAGACCTGGGAGCTTGAAGACATTGATGGGAATGTAGAATACAACATGGTCACCAAAAAAGTTGGTTGCCGCAGCCTGTTGGAGTTGTGATTTGGGGAGGGTTGCGGAGACAAGGCGGAATACGGGGAGCCTCGTAGTGTCTACCCTGCCTGGCTGGGATAACATAAGTAGATAAATTGAGACGTACGGCACAGCATCAGTCAGCCGTCCTTATGGCTGAAACGCGTCAGGGCGCCATTATTGTAGCTGTCAGTACTCTGTCAGAGCGATGCAGCGGCCGCTACTGGCAGCGATCAAGGTTTCATTTCAATTGCTGGGAAGAGAAGGATGTCGTATATGTGAGGCACTGCAACCTGAACGCTGTTGTTAGAATTTGGAAGAAAGAAACAACCGGCCGCACAATAGGTGGGGTAACGTTGCCTAATACAGTTGCCCTGAATCACCAGTGGATGGATAAAGATAATCCCGAGTGTGGTCAATGATGTGGAGTACTATATTGTCCTGACTCCTTGATGTTCACTATCATGTAGAATCAGACCCCAGAGATGGTTATTGATTCATGAGTAACTCCAAGTTGAAGGAGTACGCCGGATGATATGATGATCAGGCTAGCCGCAATCTCACCAACACTCCACTCACTGGACACTTGTCACAAACTCAGATGTTTAACAAATCATACTCGTACAGTTCACAAATGAGAGCCAGATCAACTGACTTTGGGCACTACAAACACATGTCGTACTAGAATCCACCCAATCCAATGACTAACACACACACAAAACGTCCACTCTGAGATCCATCCGCTTGGAACGAACAGCCCGACACCTGCTCAACCGACGGAGCAGCCAAAGCCAGTTATCTTTATGATCAGATGAGCATGTCTCACAGCAATAGCGCTCGCGGCGGAGGTTTGATCATTTGATGTTCCCCAGCCCGCTTCATCGTTGCAGAGAACGACGGGAACGTGGCAAGGGGGTCGTTTGGTGAGGGCGCCGTAAATGTGGATCGTTTGAGGCTTCCTTCTTCTGATTTTCCCTGATCTGCGGAAGTAGCTGAATCCCGTTTTGGAAATCCGGGAGACCAGACAGATCCGTCACTTCGACCAAAAAGAATAGCAGGTGCAGCCGGTAGGGGTGACCTTAGTCCCAAGTCAACGGCCTCAGGAGAACCAAAAACCGACTCGGGAAAACCTCCAGAACCATCAGACGGAATCCCTTCTTCGATAGATACTGACTCCCAGAATGCATTACTGAGGCGTGAGCTTTCCCCGCTCCCAGCGCTCAGGTCTCCCTCACGTTGCCCGTTAGAATCCGATAGCTCCTGCACAGGACTTAAACTGAACGGCTGCGGCTTTGATAATGAAAGGTTCAGCTGAGGCGGCGCAGGGCGGCGTGTTGACGTTAGTCTGAGTGTGATGCTACGACGCCCACTTCGTTCATCAGCGCACTTGACCCGAGGAGGCGGTGCAAGATCAATCCCTTCAACACTGCTCCTCCGTTTTGGCCAACCTCGAGTTGCAAGGTTATCCTTGGTGTCCTTCTTAGCATTCTCCTCTTTACTAGGCGCCACAGGTGTCAATGGGGCAGAGGGATAGGGTGAACGAGGAAAAGTAGATACAGCCTTGCTCAATGGCGCCCGTGGCAAAGTTCCATTCGCCAAAGTTGACGCAAACCTAGCATTTATGGCTTGACGAGGCGATCGAGGATCCTCTAAAGGTGTACTCGGTTTGGCAAACCTACGGCCCTTAGGAGCATCTGCGATTCTAAATCCATCGATTGAAGGTGAATATATTCGATCTCCCCAAGCTGGCAGCTCCAGTTGGTTAGGGGAGACGAGAATAGGCGCGCGATCGTAGGTGTTCGGTGAGTGGGTTGAGAACGTAGCAAACAGGGAAGGCGAAGGAGGAAAATGGACGTGAGGTGACAAGGGAGAGTTAGAGAACAAGACGCTAAAGCTCTGCGAAAAAGGAAATGGGGAGGGGGAGAGTGGTAGCGGGGTCGGTTTTGAGGGGCGCTTAAGGATCGGCCTGGGTGAGATGGACTTGAGGTGAAGCCGCACAGGAAGTCCAGAAGCACGACTTCTCATAAAAGACGGGGACGCCATTTTTCTTAGTTGTTTTCTAATCGTTCGTATTGATAGAATTGGATAGAATTGGAGGTGTAGTACGAAGAGGGTGGACTAGTTCGACAGTGTCTTGACCAGCAAGGCAGTGCCCAAAAAGATGCTGCAAATGGCTTAATCAGACGGGAAGTCAAGGTAATATAAAGGATGGTAGCATACTGCGAGTCGTTAAAACTCGTGAATTCGTTGGGAGATCGTGAGCAACACTGTAACACTAAGAGTGAAACAATGGTGTTAGGAAGTGGGTAAACTGGTATGCTGTATTTAAGTGATTTGAGGGGTTGTCATGACACAAATACTATGCAGCACGTGGATTAGGATAGATGCGAAACAGCCCCATCATCCAAAGGGGATCACAACGTACTGTTGACTCACTTGGCCATCACTCACTATCAAACGAGTCCTGGATCCGTTTGTATCACCTCGCGAAGTCATCATGTAGAGGTCATCGTCCATTTAAAATCGCGCCTACTGGTGCAGTTACACCGGACGAGGTCGGATATCTAGCTGTTTCGTTGCGGGCTGTGCAGTGTTATTGTTTGGGGTTGAAGTATCCATTATGTAATCATCCATCAGTAGGCCACTGGCACTGGCATCAGTAGTCCCTGAGCCGCTTCTAAAAACTGATCTTTGGAGGCGCTGTTACGGATCTTTTCTGTTGAGCTCTTGTACTGATTTTATTGATTTTATTGGAAACATCATCTTCTGCAACTGAACATGTAAGTGCTGTTTTTTTTACTTAGCTTGAAACCCTGGCCCCTCCCCCCCAAATCCATTTTTAGTCCTTCTATGACACTTCAAGGAGGTATATTAAGCGAGAAATTCGTGCTAGTTGTTTCGCTTGCTAGAACTGATTGAATTTGACAGTTGAGACAAACGTGTCGACCCGAGCTTTGATTCTATTTCACACTCCTTAAACCATCATCGAGTCTATTTATTGAGGAAAATCTTAGGCATTTTGCTTGGCCTTTGTTCTTCGAGATGAGATCCGAGTTAGAAGACTGCACGTCAAGATTTCAATATCGATACTTTCCGCTCTTGAAAAGTCGGAGAGACTCCAAGCGAGTTATGCTATATTAATGATGAGCTCAGTCAAAGGCCGTTGAATATCGTGACAGACAATCTCTGCAATATGAAAGTGGCGGGCGCTCACAGCACTTGGAATAGCTAATAGCTCTATCTTGGGTTGCTTCCCAGGCAGTGCTTTCTTCCGTATCGAAGCCGCGACCCCATGGAGGTATTGAATAGCACACCGCGTTCGTCGCTTAAACGGGTGCTGCGAGCCGGCGGAAAGATCAACTATCCTGGTACATGAAACATAATGTTGATGACCAAGTGTACTGTGCAGCATGCAGTAATCGAAATTTTCCTCTGTCACAGCAATATCTGATTTGTACTTGCAAGTCCACCTTGTATAAACGAGTGCCAATAGTACTAGTAGTAGGCCCAGCCTGGGTCTTTGCCGACCAGTATCATGGAAATCCTCGATACTGTGGAACAAGCTTGAAATTTGTCACTGACTGAGTTGTCCTTCGAACCCTGGAGATGGTATGCTTTCTTTATCTCCTTATCTACTGTAATCTTTTCACCAGATTGATTCCGTCTTTTTAGCTTGAGTTTCGCTGAGTTTCAAGTTAGTTGGGATTGTATACTTGTATTATCATTATTTATTTCAGATGATTATGCCAAACACTTCTGAAACAGACAACTGACACCCACAGTCGGTATTGCTTGGGCAAAGACTCCAAAGTGAGTCCCACCACTCTCAACGAAACCCTGGAACCCAAGGAATGCCCCCAACTTCCGTAAATGCTCATAATCATTCTATATTCGACGACGACGACGACGACGAAGGTTGGCAGGAAATGCCCGTGATTAGGGAGGACGAGTTTGCCTCGGGACTAGACGAAGAAGACCGCAAGAAATACCACTATATACCCTCAGCAAAGGGCAAGACTGCAGCGAATGCAACAGGAAACCTCATTGATTTCGATGACAGTGGACAAGAATGGCGAAGTAAGCTCGAGGTGAACGAGAGCGAGTATACTAGACTTCGAGTGAACGAAGAAGATGACGCGGATGAAGTGCATTTGCGGACCAAGTATCTCTTTGACGAGGATAAGGCTATGACCCCGCTCAGTCAGATGCAGGCGACTAAGAATCTGCTAACAGAAGCACAACGGATAGCATATGTCGGGTTGTGTGCACTCACGAGCAGAGAGATGTCAGAGAGTCTCAAAAGATCCGGGAGGAAAGAGCTCAAGGCAGCAGCGACGAACATGGAGTTGTGGGCATTGAAAATAATGGGTCGGTTGTACTATCATATGGAGTTGGAGACAGCAGGTGATAATTCTCTCATCGTAGCAACATAGGTGTATTCCTACTAAATTCTTCCATCATAGAGCAGAAGATGATCGAGAGTCTTGCAGAACATGGAGTCCAAGCCATGGACTTGGTACCTGCTCTCATGACTACGCACACTGTTGCTAATCCAGAATACGACCCAGAAGAAGCAAAACGGCAAGAAATGGAGGAAAAGACGAATCAGCCTGACCACCCACCCGAAGTTGACGAAAAATCGATCTCTGACATGACTCTTGTTGATGAACCGACATCGACTACTAAATCACCCAACCCTGAAACAGTTTCGTCATCCCAGAAACCATTCCAGACAACTGCTAAGGTCTTCACCGAGACATCCACTGCTGCAATGCCCGGTGTCACTACCTCCCTCTCAGCAGCGGACAAGGATGTTACATTGGATATCAGATGGACAGTTTTATGCGACCTCTTTTTAGTTCTGATTGCTGATAGCGTCTATGATGCGAGATCACGCGTGCTGTTGGAGCACGTTGCAAGCAAGTTGGGCTTAGGGTGGCTTGACGTTGTCAAGTTCGAGAGTCGTGTGACCGAAGCACTGGAAATTCAAGAAGATATTGAAAACCTGGATCATAAAGACCTATTGCAGGAACACTTTAAATCAGCCAAAAAGAAGCGTTATATGATGCTTGGGTTGGCTACATTAGGTTTGTATAGCAGCACCGTCCATGAGAAATTGATACTAAGTTCTGATATAGGCGGAGGGCTCGTCATTGGCCTGTCAGCTGGTTTACTCGCGCCAGTTATCGGTGCCGGTCTTGGTGCTGCACTTACAACGATCGGCATCTCAGGGACTACTGGCTTCTTAGCAGGGGCTGGCGGTGCCGCAGTTATCACCACAGGCGGTGTTCTTACTGGGTCTGGAATTGCTGTAAAGGGAATGGCGAAGCGAACACAACAAGTCCGGACGTTTGACGTGTTACCGCTGCATAACAACAAGCGGGTCAGTTGTATACTCACTGTGCCTGGGTAAGCGTTGTCAGTTTGGTGATTTGTTTAACCGATGAGCACCTTGGCTGATGAAAGAGCGCGTCGCTTGTAGATTCATGAACGGTATACAAGATGATGTCCGCCTTCCGTTCAGTGTCTTGGATCCTGTTGTCGGAGATGTTTTTAGTGTGCTTTGGGAACCTGAAATGATCCGAGAGACGGGTAGTGCGTTGAAGATTCTGACGAGTGAAGTTCTTTCGCAAGTTAGTATGACTGTGTTGCAGGCGACTGTTATGACAGCGCTGATGAGTGCTTTGCAATGGCCCGTTAGTAAGTATGCTCTCTATCGCGTTTACTTCGATCAAACATTATCTTTCTAGTTCTCACCAAGTTGGGTTATCTCATTGACAATCCGTGGAATAATGCACTGGATAGAGCAAGAAGAGCAGGTCTCGTCCTCGCCGATGTTTTGATCCAGCGACATCTTGGAGTACGACCTATTACTCTCATTGGATTTTCATTGGGTGCTCGTGTGATATTCTATGCTTTACTTGAGCTTGCAAAGCAAAAGGCATTTGGCGTTGTCCAGGATGTGTTCCTTTTGGGTGCTACACTTACAGCATCGACGAAAACCTGGTATGAAGCAAGGTCAGTGATCTCCGGGAGACTTGTCAATTGTTATGCCCGGAATGATTGGGTCCTCAACTATCTCTTTCGGGCTACGAGTGGCGGTGTTGGGACTGTGGCTGGACTGCGGCCTGTTAACGATATACCCGGAGTGGAGAATATTGATGTGACAGACAAGATTGCTGGCCATATGAGTTATCGTACGTTTATGCCTCTTATACTCGATCAGCTTGGTTTCCCGGTATTCTCCGATTACTTTGATGAGCCGGAGGTGAGCCAAAACTCCTTTACGCGGTGTGAACTCATGGTTTTACGTGAGATATAGGAACCAGATTTTACAGAGGATCGCATTGTAGTGAGAGAAGGAGATGAGCAGAAGAAGAAAGGTTGGTTCTTTAGAAAGAAGTCAGAACCCCAGTTACAGCATGTGTCGCGTCCGCCTTCGGTGTCGAATTTTAAGAAGTCATCATCAAACACTAACACTCCTGTGAAAGAGAAAGGATCAGAGGTAGACGACGACCTCCCACCCCGTATTAACGGCTCGTCTACCACTGAAACGAGCACAGAAAGTGTGAGAAATAGCATAGATTCATCATCATCTGTGCCTAGCTCCTCGGGGACTGCAACACCGACGAACGGGCCATCCGAGTCTCGTATTCCCAAGCATGCTGGATTCGACTTTGGTGCCATCAAGCAGATGCTAGGAGACGCTCAGGAAGAAGGCAGTTCTGAGTTGAAAGGCATGCAAAATGCTTCTCCGCTCCCTATTATGCCTCTTCCCCAACAAGGCAATCAGCCAAGGCAGGCTTCTAGTCCTCATCTGGCTGTTGATGGAGATATTTCGCTGAATGGATCCGCCAAGGCTGAGAATGTATTACGAAGAAAGGAGAGTGATTTGGACTCGAGGTTTACACGATCGGTCTCGTTGAAGCTCAACGAAGATGACGAAGAGGGGGATTTGGGTGGGCCATCGCAGTCTGGGTCAAGTAACACAAACCATTCACTACGTTCTGCCTCGTATGAATCTTTCATGAATACACCGCGGCCCCTGGACCCATCTACTCCAACCATGTCTTTCGGTGATCGTACTGGCACATTTTGGGATGCTACAAGCCTTACAACGCCCTCCGCTCCTCTACACGTCCTTACCTCTTCCCTTACTTCTGCATCAACATCAGCATTGACCTCAATATCAGCGCACAACCAGGAATCTACTTCAAAGAAGCCTGGTCTGTCACCGACTTCATCCTCGTCGAATTATGCTACTGCCTTGTCATCACCCTTATCTGCAAATCCGTTTACACCGCCACCACCGCCACCTTCATATGCCGAACCACTAGGCTCAGGACTATCGTTCGGAGGGGTGGATGGGTCCATTACTGTAAGCTCATTTGGGCTTACGCAGAATGATCCATGGTCAATTCCGTTTGGAAATGGAAATAGTGGTAATAGTCTGGACGATCTGGGTCGTAAGCGGACGCAAATGTCACCTGGGTTTGATTCGAATCCATGGTCGTGATTGTGGACTCGGTTGTTGCATATTCCGTCTTTTGGTTTCGTGGGAGATGCTCCTTTCGGTTTTCCTCTCCTCATTCGCGGGGTCTGCTCATGTGGACTCCGCATATCTCATTTAATCACAACAGTAATCTGCATACATTGTCTATACTTTCATTTGTTTTCGTTCTTTTCCCCCAATAGACACTTCATGAAGTCGGATATAATGTTGAATGTTGAATCATTGTGCTTGTGTTGTCGAACTCCGAATATAATCGGTAGTCTATACCTACGATCACTACTTTCTTACATATCTTGTATTACAGTGATATAGGGAAAACAGTATTGAAAGCAAACGCGATATGCGATAAGTGCTATCGCGACGAGCCAGCCACTATGGCCTTTTGTCTTGCCTCTTCCTTCTCATTAAACTTTTTCTGCGACTCTTTCTGCTTCAAAGCAGCTTTGATCTGTCTCTGGCGTTTTCGTCTTCCGTTTCCTCTCTTTGGGCCATTGATGACGACAGGTTCCGTCATCTTCTTTTTCCTACGGATCGCCTGCTCCGAGCGTAGCTTCTCCCGCTTTTTGTCTCGCTTCCGTAACGTCGACATAGATGCCTTTAGTAGGGTGCCGTATGCGGCGTGGAACTTGTCGAGATCGCCCGGGACCACCTTGATAGATTGGACGTTTCGATGGTCGATGAGGATATAATAGGTAATCAGGAATGGGAATTAAAAGACTAAGGGCCAAACCTTTGTGGAGAATTTAGCGCCTCTCCCGTCGGTCACACGCACGAGACATGGGTATTCGCGATTATCCTCTGCTTCATCGTCATGTTTCATAGCAACATCTTCCCCGTCGTGCGTCACTAAGAGAGAGAAAGCGTCCACCATCGATCAGCCCGAAAATGCAGTGGTGAGACGTACATCGTTTATGCGTCAGCCATACCGAGCCTTTGGCCTTCTCAAACAGCGTCGCCAGCTGTGTCAAGAACTGGATGCCATCGTCTTTGAGTATCTATTTGAGCATTTAGGCTTGGGAAAAGACTCACGGTGTCGTTGTCGACGACCTCCATGGTCTATGGCTGGCGTGGTAAGTGGAGATGGAGACCTACCATAAAAGGTATAAACACAAACATGGGTAAATCAATGTTCGCACGTGGCAGGACAAATTCAGCACCTGGATATTGCTCATGAGCACGACAGAACGAGCATCAACGGGCCAGTACATTATTTTCTCGGGATGGGCTCTATACGGGCTTTTACAGAACTGCTACTATGGTTGATACCCAATACCCCACTCCAAAGGGAGGCGCCTCTTTGCTGCTTGCTTTTCGCTTACCAGGGAGGACTACCTTGATTATTGGTTCTGGAAGACTTGCTGCAACTCGTGCTTTTGCGGCCTTGGAAGCGGATTTGGCAGTGGTCGTTCTGACAAGCGGTGGATTGGCGTCTGCCTGTGATGAGATACAATGGAGAGCTCAGCAGAAACAATTAACTGTGCTCGACTGGGATTCACTGCCTGCTTCTTCATCAGCTATCCATAATGATTGGGAAGACCGTGAAGCGGAGGGGCTGCAGTTCCTTCTTGACGATCGGCCAGACATCAGGCTCGTCTGCGTAACGGACACGGTACTCGGGATGCAACGGCGGAGCAGAGCGTCTGCAGCATTGATAGCTCGAATATGCAAGACCCATGGGATTCCAATCAACGTCACTGACATTCCAGACCTCTGTGACTTCACTTTCACATCAACGCATCGGTTTCAGGATTTCACGAATAGTGAACCTACGTGCTTGCAGATTGGCGTCACAACAAATGGCAAAGGTTGTAGGCTTGCAGGCAGAGTGCGGAGAGAGATAGTTGCTATGCTGCCGAAAGAAGTGGGGACGGCTGCGAAGAATGTCGGAAGATTGAGAGCGTTGACCAAGGCAGGAAAATCCCTCTCTGGGAGTGGATCCAATGGTATTGTTGGACCCTCAGAATTGGACATTGACGAGGATGATGTTGGTGAAGAAAACGGTGTTGCAACACCGAATCGACCAGTGCCGCAGCGTCCCCAGTCAGAAACAAAAGTTGAGATTGCCAAGCGGCGTATGCAATGGGTGGCGCAGGTTAGCGAGTATTGGCCAGTCTCGAAATTGGCTACTCTGACAGAGGCTGATATACAAAACGTGTTGCATGATGAACCTTCGAGGACCGTAACGGAAACGACAATCAACAATATGAATGGTATTGTCTCTCCACCTTCCATTCATTCTCTACATATGGCACCCACCCCAACGAAACTCGGACGAATCATCCTCGTCGGCTCAGGTCCGGGACACCCCTCCTTGTTAACAGTTGCAACCCATACTGTGCTAACAAAGATGGCCGATCTAGTGTTGTCAGACAAACTCGTACCAGACGCCGTTCTCTCGTTGATACCCAAGTCAGTCGAAGTCAAAATTGCCAAAAAGTTCCCAGGTAACGCAGAGGGTGCTCAGAACGAACTCATGGAACTTGCTATAGATGGGGCTAGGCGAGGGCTGACTGTTGTGAGGGTACGATAACGAAAATTACCCGCACTCCTCCGTGACTTACTCATTTCTATAGCTCAAACAAGGCGATCCATCTGTATTTGGTCGTGCTGGTGAAGAAATCTTGTACTTTCGTTCGCATGGATTCGAGCCGCTTGTGGTCCCAGGTGTGACTTCAGCTCTTGCAGGTCCCACCTTTTCGGGTATCCCCGTCACCCAACGAGGCGTTGCAGAGTCATTCGCTGTTTGCACTGGCGTGGGCAGAAAAGGCAGGGAAGTCCAACTCCCTGGTTATGAGCGCGGCAGAACGCTTGTTATTCTAATGGGTGTTGCTCGTCTGCCTCAAGTCGTTGAAACCCTTACATCTGAGGACGAATGTGCGAATAAGGGCAGGGACGGTCCTGCATATCCGCCACATACACCAATTGCCATCATTGAAAGAGCTTCTATGCCAGATCAGAGGAATGTATTCTCGACATTACGAGATATCGTGAAAGCATTGGATAGTGTTGGCGAGCAGAGACCACCTGGGATGATTGTCGTTGGGTGGTCAGTCCTAGCCCTGAGTGGGAGTGGCGACCTGACGGTTTTGGACGGCGAGGAAGGGGATGTGACGCGCACTACCCGTGATGAAGAGAGGATCTTACGATGGCTAGGAGAAGGCAAACCGACTCGAAGGTGGAGGGTACAAGAAGGACTAGCTGACGGTTGGAGTGAGTTCTGATAGCATTTCTGGGTCTGTGATGGTAAGTCTTGTATATCGAGGAATTTACATTCATTTATGGTTCTTCATGTTGAAATTATATGCTCACAAATAATTGAAGACATCTGTCAATAAAGCAGATATTGAATCATTGATTAGATAGTGAAAATGATGACGCTCTTGTTCTGTCATAAGCAGAATCAAACTATTATAAGATCATCATTACCCATGATTGACATGACATGAGACTCATGACACAGTTGACATGATATGAGAATAGAACTGTCCAATAGACTATGTTGAAATTATATGCTCACAAATAATTGAAGACATCTGTCAATAAAGCAGATATTGAATCATTGATTAGATAGTGAGAATGATGATGCTCTTGTTCTGTCATAAGCAGAATCAAGTTATTACAATATCATCATTACTCAT